>LLKJ01000583.1:0-13180 GCA_002242865.1 Clarireedia sp. CPB17
TCCTAGATCCAAGCTGTGGCGTTAATTGTGGCGGGTGGAAAATGAACCTGCATTTGTATTCAGAGAACGGGAGACACTCAGTCCCCTTAGGAAGACACGTAGGTAACATCTCTGATGATTCTAAATATCGATGAAAGAGGGAGAATAACGCCATAAAACCTATGTAGTATCGCTTTCCGTGAGTAAAAAGTATAGCTAGCTATGTTCCTTGATATCTTTATTTCTCCTGTCGAGCTTTCAAGCCCCACCACCCTATATTCATTCATCTCTCTCCATGACATGCATAACCTCCATCATAACTCCACAGTCGATGTCCTCTCTACATGTCAAGGTCATAGTTTTCCCACGTTCCACGGTAAATAAAAATGTAAAATCTTTTGAGAAGAAGCCAGTTAGCTAGTAGAAAGTATCCATCACGACGGTAAAGATGTCCTCCACAAATATGAAAAATACGCCGGGAGATGCTCTTCCAAGTAATGCATATTTCGGTTTGTTGTAAGTATGAGTGTGAATATGTCGAAGCAGAACGGAAAACTCCTTTATTGGCCAGCTGCATAACCATTTCCATATAGTCCATTGCCAAACGTAGCCTGGCGCCGGCTTTCCTTGTGGATATTTTCATCCGTTTTTCTATGCGGGGGCGGAGGGAGTGGTCCAGCAGGAGCGGGTCGCATAGGAAGAGTTGCGTTGTTAAAGTTGAGAGCATTGGCACTCGTAGAACCATTTGCGTTATGAGAATCGGGGGCACTTAGAGTCGTGAGTTTGGGTACTGAACTGGTAGTAGAGCCCCTAGTAGGAAGACCAGGATGGAATGGCGCACCCCCGGATCGGCTAACACTGCTTCCGTTCTTAGTTGGAGACCTTGAACTATTATAATTCTCAACGTACTGTGGAGAGGTTATTGCCGAACGCACATCGGCGCCACCTATTGGGATGTCGCCTGATGTAGGAGTTTGTGAAGCGTTCGGTGAATCGTCCCCACGGAGCACATCTCTACTGGCTGGCGATAACTGGGGTGCAAGATGCGATTTGCGGTTGTCTCTCTCAATGAGACCGATTGCCCACTCTCTCAAATCCACCGGAGTACGCTTAGCGGCTTGAACGAATGGTTCCCGCTCCTTTTTGACTATTAGTGATTTGTCGGGTATCTATGGAAAAGGGACTTACATAAAGTTCTTGAGGAGTTGGACGTTCCTCAGGGGTTTTAGACATGCACTTTTGGATCATATCCTCCAGGATTGACGGGAATGCTTCACTTTTCGGTAATTTTGGTGCAGGCTCATACACAATCTGTTGAAGAAGATCAAGGATTCCAGACGGCGCCCCGTCCCCATCAGACAAATGCTCGCTAGCATCGAATGGGAATTTTCCGATTGCAAGCTCCATTATAGAAAGACCGAAACTCCACACGTCCGACTTGACAGTGTATTTTTGACCTTGAATTCTTTCAGGCGCCATGTATGTCGACGTTCCAACAAACGTATCCGCCACCGAGTTCACTAGTTCTCCTGAAACTCCAAAATCGCAGAGTTTAATCTGACCTTTGGAGTTGACCAAGATGTTCGATGGTTTGATATCTCGATGCATAATATGGTGCTTGATGTAGAGATAGGTGAGACCGCCAAGTGTGGCTTCTGCGATCTTTCCCAGAACGTCAACTCGAACAGGGCCAAAGTTTCGGGAAATACTGTCCAGAGATCTGTGCAAAATGTTAGAATCGATGCTACCCTCGATTTTGCAGGTCAGACATACCCCACGTCCATATATTCCATACACATGATGACATCGTTGTTGTCGCTCAGGAACGCTCCGTAGAAATTGACAATGTACTCGGAATTGCAATCGTACATGATCTGAAGCTCTCGGACGATTCGACGACGCATTTCTTTCTTGGCTTCTACGTGAATGACCTGTAATTTTATCAGCGCTGTTCACTTCATTGATCCCAAGATTTATATTCTCGTGCCCGCATACCTTTCTTGCCATGACCGTGCCCGTTGCCATATGTCTAACTTTGCTGACAGTTCCTCCATTTCCATGGCCGAGCTCTTTCAACACTTCTAAATCTTCCCTCTTCAAATCAAGTTTGTATTCGATTCCGATTTCTAATTGCGCTGTCTGCCTGTTACTTTCGCTCCCGACGCCACCAGTAGTCTGCTGGTCACTCTCAGATGGTGCAACGCTCCGAGGTGCTGGTGCTGCCAGAGCCAAGCCCTTCACATTCTTCCTCTTCAAAGTGCGCACTGAGCCGATACCGTCCGACATTTTATGGAGTCGGCTCAGCCGTATTGTCTAACAATGTAAATGAGGTTGTTGCGAGTCGCGCAGAAGTATGGTTCGACTCTGGCCGTTAGCGCTTGAGGGGGAGCTCTTAGCACAGAGCGATTGGTGTAGAATTTGATCGTAATTGTGTACGAAGCAATGCGAAGGCACTCTGGAAGCAAATCGTTTCGCTCCGTGTAAAATGTGTGTCGGTAGGCAAGGCCGAGTGAAAGATAGGAGTCGATGTGAAGGATATTGTTGTGTGTTTCGTTCGATAGTTGTAGGATTCGATGGAGGGACAAAGTAGTGGATAGATCACTAGTGAAAGCGGGACAATTCGTTTGGGTTTGGCGCTACAGTACTCGAGCATAGAGAAAGGGAACTATTACTTTGTGCTGCTGTGAAGCAGGTGGAAACCGAAAACCGAAAACCCCTGCAGGATTTACTATTGAGCACAACAAGAGTGAAAACCGATTTGTTTGAGATATTCTATTCCTTGGGTAGGCGTTTACGAGTCTGCTGAAGAGTCGCTGGTTGTCTATCCTTGACCTTCTTATATTCCGAATTTCTGGCCGATTGTGCTGTGTCCTGTGTCCTGTGTCTCATCATGTACAAGTTTCTAACGAGAGAAATTTGCATTGGGCATTTATTGGCAAGCGCGTTAAAGAGCGGAGCGAATGAGAGTGAGAGAGACCCTGGGCTGATGTTGGAGAGGATGGATGCAGTGCAGTATCAACTATCAAGCGCTCTGTGCTGACTTATTACTCCACATCTATTACTGGCTGGAGCTGAGCGGGTTGGATCTTGTGGCTCATGAGAACGGAGGCAGTTCTTAGCAATTTCAGAGAACTCATCCTCCTTCTTTGACACATACCTCCGTACGCCGTACGCCGTACGAATGCTACGAGGCGTTGTGTCGAGTTCTGCGTCCTTGTCGCATCCCTTCCGCTCCCCTCCATCGAGAACAAGGCGGGCAAGGATTTCTATCCGTACTTGATCCTATCCGAAATACCGTATGCAGGTCCAAACGCACCGAGGAGCGCCTGCTTACTCCGTACGGGAGTAGTGAGCGAGCGAGGTGAATGAGGGACTGAGAGTAAGAGAATGAGAGTAGAGCTCCGGCGTAGGTCGATCTTCATCATTGTCGCAACCGTAAAGTTGAAACGCCGTTGAGTTGGCTGCTCGGAAAGTCCGAAACCCTTCTAGAATGCGCAACTGATAGATAAGGATACTCTTCTTCACCATTGCTACCAAACCTTGAGTGCCGCCACCAGAGAATTCTGGACTGCTTATGTAAGCAGACGGTTGATCGAGACTATGCCTACCTTGTACTAAGCTCATGCGCCACACTTAATGCCTAGGGCTCTCAAAGACCTGAGCCTGAGAATCACTCCAGCCTCACTTAAACCACCTAAGGAAAACGGACGCCGTCGCGAGAAAGCTAAAAGGCTGCCAAAAAGTTCCCTGAAGGCAAGCTTTCCAAACACTGTCAACTTCCCTTTTTCATATCAACTCTTCAGCTTTCTTCAACAGCGGAAGCCTGCAGAACTTGCACTTAGACAACCCATTTCATTCCGTACCTCAATTCTCCCTCAATTAAATAAAGAACTCCGCAATCATGAGTATGCGCGATCTTATTGATGGGGACGTTGAGGTTGATGAAGAGGAAAACGACGAGTCCTTTGATGAAGAGACTGGGGAATCTCGTCCTGGCAAGTCGCGGACGCAGAATAGACCTCTAGATGATGATTCCAGCGAAGAAGAAGATGACGATGATGAGGAGGCAGCTCGTGAGGTATGGCGGTCTCTCATCTTTCTTTGTTCGCGTGTTCTAATTGAAATTTCTACAGGTACGAGAGGGCTTTATTGTAGATGAGGACGAAGAAGATGACGACGAAGCAAGAGAACGACGACGACGCCGAGATAAGAAACGTCGAAGAGAGCAACGTGAAGAAGAAGTCTTGGATGACGAGGATCTTGACCTTATCGGAGAGGCAAATCCTGAATGGGAACGAAAGACTACACAGCAGGTAGGGCTTATGGCATACTTATTGTGACTCCAATTGACATAGGTACAGTCAAAGTTCAAACGTCTCAAGCGCGGCCATCGGGATGATGGCGATCAGAATCGAGAGCGTGGTTTAGACGAAATCTTCTCTGACGATGAGGAACAAGATGCACCGCAAGAGTATGAACGCTCTTTCGCACGGCCCGATCACAGAATCGACGAATTCGCAGATTTCATCGAAGAGGACGAATTGGAGGACGATGAAAGAGACAGGCTCATCGAGGAGAGAGAGGTAGCTCGCCCGAGAGAGAAGGGGTACGTTGGCGGCCCAGAAACAACTGGTCTAGACAAGGATGCTCTTGATGATATGGAGGCTATATTCGGCAATGGCGAGGACTATGATTGGGCACTTGCTCTGGAGGACGAGGCTGAAGCAGCGGAGGCAGGCGACCAGAATCTTGAGCTGAAGGATGTCTTTGAACCCTCCCAACTCGCGGAGAAATTGCTTACTGATGACGACAACATCATTCGCTTCTTGGACGAGCCCGAACGATTCCAGCTTGACCGAAAGCCATATAAGCACCTTCAAATCACAGATGAGCAGTTCAAGGAAGAAGCTCGATGGATTACCAGTCTCATTTGGCCAAATAAAGGATTCCACAGCGAAATGCAGATGCCATTCACCAGAGCGATCGGCAAAGTCTTGGAGTTTTTCGTGGTAGACGAAGTCGAAGTTCCTTACGTATTTCAACACCGAAAAGACTATCTTATTCATGCACGCAAGAACAAAACACGATCCGACCCGAACAACCCGGATGCTGCCGATTATGAAGTGAGCGCAGATAAGCTTTTGAATCAGGATGACCTCTGGCGCATTCTTGACCTCGATTTGAAATTCAGGGCTCTCATAGACAAGCGCAACGTCCTCGAAAAGACATATGACAACTTGAAGTTGGTATCCGACGTGAAAGATGAAACTTTTGAGTCTATGGTTCCAAAAGCAGTTACCATGGAAGAGCTTCAAGACATCCAAGACTACCTTTATTTCCAATATTCTGCAGAGATTAAATCCCTGCAAGCCTCAAACGGAGAAGTCAAGGAGAAGCGAGCCGGGAACAAAACCTCCAAATTTGATCGTATTCGCAAGAGCAGAGCTTACGAACTCGTCCGAGCATACGGGATTACTACAGAACAAGTGGCTCAAAATGTCTTACGGGAAGGTCGTAAGCAATACACCGAGGATGCTACCTCGAGACCGATTGACCTTGCGGACACTTTGACTAGTCCTGATGATTTTAGTACGGGCGAGGGAGTCTTGCAAGCTGCCCGCAGCATGTTCGCAGAAGAGCTTTTCATGAACCCGAAAATGCGCCAACACTTTAGAAGAAATTATTATATGGCTGGTTTGGTCAGCTGTAGAAGAACTGAGAAAGGACTTAAAAAAATCGACGAGCAACATCCTTACTACGAATTAAAGTATCTCAAGAATCAGACCTTCAACGACATCGCAAGCAAACCTGAGATGTTTTTGAAGATGCTGAAGGCAGAGGAAGAGGGACTCCTTGAAGTACATGTTTCGCTGCAAAGTGAGCGAGACTTCAAAAAGCAGCTCTACTCAGAATTTGCATCCGACAACTTCAGCGAGCTTGCTGATGCTTGGAATGAGGAGAGACAGAAGGTCCTTGATTTGGCATACTCCAAACTTGAGAGGGTTATCACGAAAGGTGTGAAAGAAAGCATGCGTACAGCGTGCCAAGATTCTATCCTTAAGCTTTGTCGTGAAGAGTATTCGAAAAAGCTCGACCAAGCGCCATACAAGCCAAAAGGTATGGTCCTTGGCACGATTCCTCGAGTTCTTGCCCTGTCTAACGGGAATGGTGACCCTAATCGGGATGCCGTTTGTTGGGCTTGGGTCGAGGAGGATGGGCGAGTTCTGGATCAGGGCAAATTTGATAATCTGTCGAGAGACCAGAGAGCAAGGGAGGCATTTGTGGAACTCGTACGGTACAAAAAGCCCGACGTTATTGGAATCAGTGGCTTCTCTGTTGAAACCCACAAGCTCGTCAACAGTCTTCGAGATCTGGTACAGGAGAACGGTCTCCGTGGAGGCGAGTTCGAAGATCCTGACAGCGGTGAGGACAGGAGCGAGCCTCTTGAGATTGTCATTGTAAATGACGAAGTCGCTCGACTGTACAAGGATAGTCCACGCGCCGCAGTTGACCACCCTGCGTTCCCTCCCCTTACGAGGTATTGCGTTGCGCTTGCCAGGTATCTCCAAAACCCTATGAAAGAATATGCTGCTCTAGGAAAAGACATCGTGTCTCTCTCATTCCACCCATCTCAACAGCTACTGCCGGAAGACAAGCTTAGGAGGCAACTGGAAACTGCAATGGTTGATATGGTCAATCTTTGCGGTGTTAATATTAATGAAGCAGTGAGCGATTCTTACACAGCAAACCTTCTTCCATACGTCTGCGGTCTTGGACCACGTAAGGCTACTGCTGTTCTCAAAGCCATCAATGCCAATGGCGGAGTTGTCAACACCCGTGAGGAGCTTGTAGGTGATCCAGACAGCGGTAAATTACCTGTAGTAGGACCACGGGTGTGGAACAATTGTGCAAGTTTCCTCTTCATCGAGTATGAAAGTGCGAATTCTACATCCGACTACCTCGACAATACTCGTGTTCACCCAGAAGATTACGAGCTGGGTAGAAAGATGGCTGCTGACGCCCTTGAGCTTGACGAAGAAGATGTAAAGGCTGAGGTGGATGAAGGTGGCCCGGGCGCAATTGTTCGCAAACTTATCAAAGATGATGAGCAGGAGAAGGTGAATGATCTGATCCTTGAGGAGTATGCCGAACAGTTGGAGAAGAACTACAACCAACGCAAGCGTGCGACTCTTGAAACCATCCGTGCCGAACTGCAGCTGGCTTACGAGGAATTGCGACGCAATTTTGCCCTTCTTTCGGATGACGAAATCTTTACTATGCTTACTGGTGAGACTCAAGACTCGTTATGTGAAGGCATGATTGTGTCCGTCAATATCAGAGTTGCAAAGGAGGACTTCATCGTGGCCAAATTAGATTCGGGTATTGAAGGTAGGGTTGAGAAGGAAGATGGTTCCGATAACCCTAATGCCTCGCTCAATCGTTTGTTCTCAGTTGGTCAAACTGCTCAGGCTAAGGTACTCGACATCGATCGACGAAACTTTAGCACCCGATTGTCTCTACGTGAGTCTCAAATGCGACCGTACAGGAAGCGCATGGACCATGAGCCTGGAACCTGGGATGTGATTCAAGAGCAAAAGGATAAAGAGGAGCTGCGGGAGAAGGATAAAGCCACAGGCCGCGTGCAGAGAGTTGTCAAGCATCCCTTATTCCGACCGTTCAATGCAACCCAGGCCGAGGAGTACCTCGGATCGCAAGCCCCGGGCGATGCCGTTATCCGTCCTTCGTCGAAAGGCAACGACCATCTTGCTGTTACATGGAAGGTTGCTGATAAGGTTTACCAACACATCGACGTCCTAGAATTGCAGAAAGACAACGAATTCTCACTTGGAAGACAGTTGAGGATTGGTAAAATCAACTACAGTGATCTGGATGAATTGATCGTAGACCATGTCAAGGCCATGTCTAAAAAGGTCGAAGAGATGATGTCACACGAAAAGTTCCAGAGAGGCAGCAAAGCTGACACTGGTAAGTTTTTGCATACCTTAATCATTTTCGAGCATTTGCTAACAATCTCATTAGAACGCTGGTTGACAACCTACACGGAGGCCAACCCTAAGCGATCTGTCTATGCCTTCTGTATTGATACGAGAAATCCCGGTTATTTCCATCTTTGCTTCAAAGCTGGTCAGCTTGCGCGCGTCAACTCATGGCCAGTGCGGATAATTCCCAATGCATTCGAATTATTGAAGAGTCCCTATCCCGACATGAAGGCCTTGTGTAATGGATTTAAACTGCGCCACACCGCAGAGATGAACCGAAGATAGTGATGAATGGGCTGGGCTGCATTGGGTCGAGACCGGAGGGAGAAAACGGTAAATATGCTATGGGCGCTTTTTACAGCATGTAACAAAAGTTTTAAGGGGTGCGTCAAACTCGAGCACTCCAAAGGTGTTATTACATTGGACGGGGGTACCATTTATCGATTTAGCCTTTGCGCCTCCTATGGATGGAATTCCAACTAAGTTCAAGGGGCACTTAATTCAAAATTCAAAAATAATTGATTCTGCCTTTCTGCTTACCTGGCACCGTAATGTACCAACCAACCTTGTGGATGCCTTCGTCTCAACTGTGCTAGATCCTTCCGATTGACTTGGTAATAAGGTAAGATAATGTAATCCTGATCCCAGTCATCAGTAATATCTTATCATCTTATGTTCGTTTCACCAACACCCGGCATGATCCAGCAGGGAACCATGGATTCGTTAGTAGGGATGGGCTGGTGCCAGTCTGGTGGTGGAAAACGGTGTTACGATGCAACGATCCCACGTCAAACGGCACGGCAAGGCTGAGTAAGTTGGCGGATTTGACGTGCCTAAATAGTTTAGTTTGCTTACTAGATGCCGGACTGGCCTGCTGGTAAAGTAGGCCGATTAGAATGCAACTGATTCTTGTTGTTGTTGACGCATGCTAAGAGTGAGAGTCTTCAGGTAACGGTACAACCGGTGAGTTTTGTTGGCTGCTAATCGTTGGCCTTTATCATTCTGACACACACTTTCTATCTCCTTGGTCCAGTCCTTCTTCCAGTCCTTCTTCCTTTCGCTCAAGAATCATTTTTCAAACATTTCCAAAAGGGCATTGGCATTGTTTGACACTTCAGCCCCCCATTACAGGAGGCCATACTTCCGTACACTGTGCACAGTAACGTATTGCTTGGCCACAAGGGATTGCCCTGTGCTTGACCACATCCACTTCTACTGTGCTCATAACCTTCTACTGTGTGCTGATCCTGGACGCGTTACTCGTACTTCGGCGTATAGAAGTACGGTAACGTAAACTTATACGGACGTAGGAGAAACCAATCTGCCTAGGCCTCTGACGCCGAGTAAATTTTGCTCCTCCTGGGTGGACACTTGCAGCAATACGCGGACTTTCAAAAACGGTACGAAGTATTAAGCCTCTCGATTATCCCATTGTTTACCTGCAGTACGTGTTCTTGCAGTCCGGCGAATGAAAGGGAAAGAAAACTTGGTCTGCGCATTTCGATCGATTCTTGGATCCCTTTCTCCACATTCTCCATCTTGCACTTAACAAACTCGTGGAATCGAATGGTCTCTTTCTGCCACCCTCTCGAGCAGAGCAGAACATTTTGCTCCCTTCCGCAGCATTTTGCATGAACAAATCATCAGAAGAATAGTTAACCCAGGAAACAATGGCGGGCTTGGAGCAATTAGAAATTCACAGCAAGGTGTGTTCTGCAACAACCGTATACCGCCAAATTGGGGAGCTAACCGGGATCGTCAGTCGTATATTGTACGTTGGGTTAGAGTGGAGGAGAAACACACCATTTCGTGGAGTGTTCAACCGCACAAAAAGTCCATGTATGGCAGTCCTATCTATTGATCTCAGCGCAGTTCATTGACTTGAGTAGAAACTTTGGCATTGTCAAGCATCCTGGAACTGGAGCAGCAGCAAGCAGTGCTTCGACCCCGCGAAACCCCAATTTCGACGATGCCGTTCACTCCCTCCAACCTCCCTCTACCGATCCGAGAAATGATTCCTCCACGGCACAAGAGCAGCTGAGGGCGAAAGGCTTCATAGTGGTCGAATGGCATGGAAAATGCGAGGCGGACAAGGTTTTCATGGGCACCTTTGCGGTTCCGTCGGGTCATGGAGGGATGTATGGATTGGTGTTCGATAATACATTTTCGAAACAGATATCGAAGACCGCCACTTTCGTCCTTCTTACATATCCTTCAAATGCGCCTCCGCACTCGACACATCTACAAAAGTTACAGGGTAGTCTGCAAGGCTCAGGATCGAACAGCGCAAAGAACTCAAGTCCAAAGCTTGCTACTTCGGCTTCCGAATCGGCGGAAAGTTTACATAGTAATTTGGCAATGACAAGGAATGCTAGCAGAGGCTCTGGGATGAGCAGACCAGATAGTGAAAACGGATTCCCAAGTTACCATGTTGGTGTGCTACAGAAACGGAGGAGGAAGCGAGGACAGGGCTATGCTAGGAGATTCTTTTCACTGGACTTTGCGACATGCACGCTTTCGTATTATTACAGTCGCAATTCATCGGCATTGCGAGGAGCTATTCCACTCAGTTTGGCTGCTATTGCTGCAGATGAGAGACGCAGAGAAATCAACATTGACTCTGGAGCGGAAATCTGGCATTTAAAGGCAAACAATGCAAAAGACTTCGAAGAATGGACTACAGCGTTGGAAAAGGCCAGCAACAGCGCCAGAGGAGTAGATAAAGAGGCAGGAGCTACACAAGACAAGGGGTTGAAAGTCAAAACTACCGGGCTTCAAAACGCTTCAAGCAAGGAAGAAGAACATGAGTGGGCACAGGTTGAAAGCTTGGTTAGTAGGATAGTTGGAACCCGGGATGCAGTGCGTCGGCTCTCGAAAGATACTGCGTTACAGAATACCAGGCAGTCATCAGTACCTCTTCCATCGTCATCCAGTGGCCAACCGGCGGAAGAAGTGGGTGATTACTTTCCTCCTCAGACCAGCGAAAAAAGGCCTTTCTGGAAACGAAAAGCGAGTACACCAACTCCTAGTACACCATCTGCTATACGAGGAGGTAGTATGGCCTCACAACTTGCTATTCCTGCGCCCGCTACAGCTTCTTCGGTCAGCGCACAAGGTGCTGATGCTAGTAAGCCAAGGCGATCACATGAAGAGCAGAATATGCACGATCATTGCATATCCTTATTGAAGGATCTCGACACAGTGCTTTCCGATTTTCAATCTCTGATAGCCAGCAGCAAGCGCCGACGAGCGGCAAATACTGTGCCTATGTCCGCAATGTCTATGCATAGTGTTGAATCAGCTTCGACGGGTGAATTCTATGATGCGGAGGCTGGTGAGGCTGATCATTCTCAGGTCATGATTATTGGCCGTAGAAGTGAGGAGGGCACCCAATCATCTGAAACAGAGGAAGACAAAGACGGAGATAATGCTTCTACATCTTCAAGTGGCGGAAGCGAAGAGTTTGAACATGTGAATGGTGCAGCGGCACTTTTCCCTGTTAAACCGAAGACTTTGGAACCTTTACCAGTAAAGATTGCACCAAAACGACGAAATGTCATACCAGCGGCAACAGTTATGCCTCCCAGTCTGATTGGTTTCCTGAGGAAGAATGTGGGTAAAGACCTGAGCACTATCAGCATGCCAGTCTCCGCGAACGAACCGTTGTCACTACTTCAACGCTCAGCTGAAATACTCGAGTACTGCAATCTCCTTAACACTGCAGCCGATCAGAACGACCCTACGAAGAGGCTTCTATATGTAGCAGCGTTCGCCCTTTCACAGTTCAGTAACAGTCGAGCTAAAGAGCGCGCAATTCGCAAACCTTTCAATCCAATGTTGGGAGAAACTTATGAGCTTGTTCGCAGTGAGCAAGAAGTCCCCGGCGGATTCCGTCTCCTAGTCGAAAAAGTCTCTCATCGACCTGTCCGCATGGCCTGCCAAGCCGACTCCGCCAAATGGTCAATTGGCCAATCTCCCGCACCTACGCAGAAATTCTGGGGTAAAAGTGCAGAACTCATAACTGATGGTCGTATCCGCATGGTTCTCCGAATCCCAGACGGCTCTGAAGAACGCTATACTTGGAACGTGGCAACGGTCTTCTTGCGCAACGTTGTCATGGGTGAGAAATATGTGGAGCCAGTTGGCAATATGACCATCACCAATGAAACCACAGGTGCCAAAGCCATTGTCGAATTCAAACAAAAGGGAATGTTCGGTGGTCGTAGCGAGGATGTCCAAGTAGACGCCTACGATCCTGAAGGAAGACAAACAGGTGTAACTCTTCAGGGCACCTGGACTTCTTCGCTTCGTCTTCTCGAATCTGGAAAATCGTCAGGAAATGAAATCTGGCGAGTTGGTGATCTGGTTGATGACGCGCCCAATCGTTACGGACTTACTACCTTTGCGGCGAATCTTAACGAGATCACGGATATCGAAAATGGAAAGTTGCCAAAGACTGATAGTCGTCTGAGACCGGACCAGAGGTATGCGGAGGGAGGCGATTTGGACCAGGCGGAGGACTGGAAGGCGAAGTTGGAGGAGGCGCAGAGAGTGAGAAGGAGGCAAATGGAGGAGAGAGGGGAATCTTGGAAACCGAAATGGTTTGTGAGGGCAGAGGGTGGGGCGGAAGAGGACGGCGAAGAAGTGTGGAAGTTGAAGGGTGGGAAGGATGGATATTGGGAAGAGAGGGAAAAGGGGACGTGGAAGTCGGTGGAGGATGTCTTTGCCGTTTGATCTTGGTTCTTGCTGTCTGGATTTAAAGAATTTGAAGACGATATGATGTGATTTTATGTGAACATGAATAAAATAAGCTTTATAGAATTGGTGCATGGCTGGGTTAGTGAGCGGGGTGTGGTGGAATGGGTGGAAAGCGATTTGAGCAAGTCTTGATTTGATGTTATGCATTTATGACCGAGGGAGGGAAGGCACTGTTACATAGAATTTAGATTAGTGATCGATCTTGCTTGGCTATGCGGCGTAGAATAACAATATAATAATATGACTAACTGATCAAGTCGTCTACATGCAGGTGCTTTTCAAATACTCTAGCAATCCAAAAATCATCTACCTAATGCTAAAAAGTGTACTATGCCATCAAATATGGGACTCACATGTCCCTTGTTTACTTTGCCCTAACTTCAATCTACTTCCACTCCACACTCCAGATCTCCTTTCCCCTCCAAAATGGCACAACCTACACC
>LLKJ01000057.1:0-56818 GCA_002242865.1 Clarireedia sp. CPB17
ATCAAAGATAAGTATTCGTAATACTTTAAACCTTATAGTTTATAATATATATTCACTATATAATTTATATTAACTATATATTATATACTTATAAACAAATTTATATAAACAAGATATAAACCACTCTAATACTTTATTTTTGTGAATTTAATATCAATTCTCTATTCTATAATATAGTTTGTAAATAAAATATTTTACTTCTTTAATTATCATTATATCTTTTATTAAGAACTATTTAGATATAAAGTTGTGATTAAAAGTTCGTTTTAACAAAGTTTTCTCTAATTTCTCTATATAGTTGAAGTAGATAATATATTATTAGTAGTATAAAAAGTATCTCTATTAGTATCTAGAGTGGATTCACTATTAGCAACGAGAAAAGTGAAGATTGCTATCGATTACTCGGCGGCGATTATTCGGATCAGTAAGCCTACTATCGATTTACTAGCTAGCAACTATTCGGACTAGTAAGCCCGCTATCGATTATCAGCCGGCAACTATTCGGATTAGTAAGCCTATTATCGATTACCCGCCGGCAATTATTCGGATTAGTAACTCTATAGAATCTATAATTAATCTTGATTAAACTTTATATTTATCTACTCTCGATTCTTCAAAAGCTCACCGAGCTTATCAATATAGACTGGGAAACTTAATTAAGAGAGAATAATGAATTATCTCTTTATAATCTTATATCTAATTATTATATAATAGAATATAGATTTCTAATATAGTTTTAATTTCAATAACTTGTATCTATATAACTGCCGGATTTCACTACCGAATTATAATTATCAAACTATAAAAAAAGTATTTTATTAATATCTTTTCATTTATCCTGATATATCCTTACCAATAATTGCTTTCAAGATTTTGATTAGCATAAATCTTGCATCGTTACATCTCAAGTCCAATACCAACTGCCGATTATATAGTTTTTTCTCTCTAGTAAAAAGTATCATCCCTCTCATCCCGGTTACCCCCACCTCGTATACACTATATTCTCGTTACCCTGTATACACTTTATTCTCGTCACCCCGCATACACTTTATTCTCGTTACCCCGCAAACACTAAGGAGAATAATGCCGTGGCTAAACATAGAATCGTAGCAAAATTTATCCGGATCGAATTAGATGTATCCAATTCTAGATCTGCTCGAAAAATTGGGTGCAGCAGGAGCTTTGCAAACAGATATAAATACAGCAGCCTTTCACCTCTTCCACAACATCGAAGCAACTTCTACTAAGCAATAAATTCTACAACAGCCTTAGCCTCTTCCACAACATTGAGGCAGCTTCTACTAAGCAATAAATCCTACAATATGCTTCCATCCAAATCATTCGGCGTTATGACGCCTCTGCTGCTCCTTGTGACCACGGCGAGTGGTGCTCTTGTCTCTGTTCAAAATTGGGGTTCAAATCCGACTGGTCTTCAGATGAGCATTTACGTACCAAGTAAATTAGCAGCCAAGCCCGCTGTAATCTTTGCTGTAAGTTTCATATAATCTGGCAGATATTATATCAAAACTGACCGCTTCGCAGTTGCATCCATGTGGTGGTAGCGGCCAGCAATACTACCAAACCACCAAATATCCTGCGCTCGCTGAACAGAGTGGCTTTCTTGTCGTCTATCCTAGTGCACCTCATGACAACAATTGCTGGGATGTGGCTTCAACTAAAAGCTTGACTCACGATGGTGGTGGTGACAGCAATGGTCTCGCCACTATGATTAAGTATACTATCTCAAAGTATAATGCCGACCCGACAAAGGTTTTTGTCACAGGCAGCTCATCTGGAGGTATGATGACCAACGTGATGGCCGCAGTTTACCCAGATCTGGTTGCTGCGACGTCTGTATACTCGGGAGTCCCGGCTGGCTGCCTCGCTGGGTCCCCTGGATCAAGCCCATCAACTGCCAATCCAGATTGTGCGAACGGCAAAATCACCAAGACATCTGCTGCATGGGGTGCACAAGTTAGAGCTATGTATCCTGGATACAGTGGTGCTTATCCCAAAGTGCAGATCTGGCATGGAACAGCTGATTCATTCGTCAATTACTACTACAACTTTGGCGAGCAGATTAAAGAGTGGTCTGGTATCTTGGGCGTTAACTATGTGAGAAACAATACCAATGTACCACAGTCAGGTTATACACAGGAGACATTTGGGGATGGAACGAGACTTGTGGCTTACAGCGCTGCTGGAGTTGGACACACTGTTCCTGTTCACGAAACTGTTGACCTCAAGTGGTTTGGTATTTAATATGACGATTCCACCTTTGTGGCGTCGCGTCACATGACCTTGCTTAGCCAGGCATGTGCGATATACTGTATATAGTCATCTTGAGCTCTTTCGTTTTTGCTGCTTAGCTTATTATTCTAAGAACAGAACCAATCGTCGTAGGATGGGAAGTCCAATCAAACCCTGCAAATCCCACGTCTCAATTTTCAGCTCATGCCGACTGCATAGGAGGTGAAACTCGACTATGTGAGACATCGTCGAGGTGCCTGATTGGAAGCACTACGCCGGGTGCAGCTTCGACAAATCAGACTAAACTCTCAAGCAGTGCGAGGTGTGTATGTCGACTTGGACTTCAACATCAGTTCATTCCACTGGCAAGCAAAATTAACAAAAAGCGATTAGTCAATAAGGTCTCCAAGTGCTCTTCAAGTGCAGCAAATGTCGGTGCTCGTGGTAGAATACCCCCCTGAGGTTGAGCTGAGGGAGATGGCGGATGGAGGTTTTTGGGGGCCAGGCCTCGTGACTGTGACGTCCAATGTTTTGAAAGACTCGGACTTACTTCGACAACGTGGAATCTTAGAGTAAGCTCCACGAAATCTGGTATCAAGTTCAAGTTAACAGACCGCGTTTTCAGAATGGTTGCTGTTCATGGACTGCGAGACGAGAGTGACAAGACATGGAGGACGGGAGCAACATGGCTGCAAGAACATATCACGACGTATGTAGCCAATGCGAGCGTCTCGACTTTCGGCTATAAGTTGAGCCAGCAGGGAATTCATGGAAATGATATTGAGAGTGCGGCAAAGGGGCTGTTGAATGGTATTTGTAATTGGGGATTAGCGAATACGGTGAGATTTTAGTTGCAACAAGGGTGATCTCAAGGCTTGCTGACTGAACCAGAGTGCAGCGTTATGAAAGGACCTTTGTTTTTATCGGTCATAATCTTGGAGGGTTGATCATCAAACAGCCGCTGTTGATGGCAAGTGATGATCCTATCTACTTCGTTGTGGCGAGGGACACATCACTATTGGTGGGTAGAAATCTTTACCGATTATTTGATGTTAAGTACTGATGGCATATACAAAGCTTTTCTTTGGCACTCCCCAAAGAGCAAAGAGCCAAGCAGGGTGGGAGAAGTTAGCCCACAATGTTATTCACGCAACAGGGCAGAGAAACAAAGTCCCCCTCTCTAATATCTTGCAGCAATCTTCGTTTACTCTGAAGGATGTGAGCGAAAGATATACTAGATTGGTGAAGATATATGATGCGGTTAGCTACTATGGGATAGTCATGCTTAATGAATTTTTAGGCCTGGTAAGTGAATATCCATTCATTCGTATGTAAATTCACTGATGATAGCAAGGTATTAGACCAACATTCATCGACGATAGATATGCCTATGCCTAATGAGACTGTTCTAGTTCATGATACCAATCATCTCAACTTGTGCCGTAACATTCAAGACACGGACGAGATTTTCACCGAGATGTGTGATAGGATGTCAACAGCTTTGGATATTCAGTGTCATACCCTTCGAGACGCATTTAGCTAACAGAGTCTATAGCATCCAACCCACAATATATCGACTGTCTTCACACACTCTCTTTGGTTAGCGGAACCACCCAAATCTCCCTGTCAACGCTGATGAAGTCACTGGAGCCGAAGTGGATCTTTAAAGACGAGACTTATTTAGAGTTCGTCAGCGGGAAATCCTCGGCCAGTCTAGATCTGAGCTCTCGGCCATCTCTACCTTCCTTTCTACAAACTTGCCACGAGGTGGGAAGCTACGTACTTGCTGCACTTTGACTTCATTCGCCTCCCTTCTCAGACAGCTGCTTGGAGGAGATCCAGGATACTTCAAGCACATCAAATATATGTACATGCGATTAGCAAACTCGAACTAGAACTTAGACACTCTCTGGGCACTCTTCCACTCTGCGATCTCAAGCCCTAATATTGGACGAGTCTACTGTATCATCAATGCCATCAATAAGTGCGATCCAGATAGAAACCATTTTCTAGGTGATTTATTATCACTGGCAAAGTCGACCGATTCGCGGTTCAAAGTTATCTTCACGAATGGTTCCGCAATTGCCGACACATATCAGTCTACCTCCACGATCGACGTTGATAAGCAGGAAAGCAAGCAGAAAAATCTTGAGAACTTGATAGACTTCAATATTACAGAACTCATAGCATCAAACCAGATTTTAAAGGCTTTTCAGGTGCAATCCGTGAGAATATTCTAGCTTCGAGACCGAACTTCCTGATCATTACTTTGATTTTCAAATGGCTCCAAGATAGCGATGCTAGATAAACTAAATAGGATATCCAACAATTGTCGAATGATATGCCCAAGACGTTGGCAGAGATATACGAACAAGCCTACCTGAAGAATTGTTCAGCTTCTCTCGAATGGAAGTTCAAACCACTCTCCTGGATCATTCACGCGTTCCGCCCACTCAAAAGCGAAGAACTTGCGACTGCACTGGTAATCGAATCAGACGCTGAAGGTTTCAGAATTGTTGAGCCTGCCAGGCCTCAAAATCTAGCGGAGGATCTGAAACGGGCATTCGGCAGCTTCCTCAACGTTCAGGGCGATGAGATATCTCTAGTTCATAAATCGGCAAGAGACTTCTTGTTACAAACTTCGAAGGACTGGGATCCGAAGAGCAAGGGTCGGCAATTCTTTGGTCGCGCACACATCTCGAGCATCTGTCTCGACTATCTTCCTACTGCTCAATGAGATGAACTAGCTGCAGATGCGGGGAACAGCAACCTGAAGAGCCTTTCGAGTCCAGATGGAGTCTCAAGTCTGCTCTCGTATACCGCCAAGTACTGATATATACCTTATTATGTGGCCGAGGAGAATGAATACCTTTTCTACAAAGTTTGTCAATTCTTGACAAATTATGAGAGGAGGACGTTGTGGGGTCATGTTGAGTGGCTGGAAGGGAATAAGCTCGCATCGAGAAGTGGCACTTCCAATTGGCGCTACGTCGCAGCTCAACTCGCTCTCAATAAAGTCCTAATCTCACTATCAGATGATGACCCAATAGATGATACTTACGTGGCTAGCATAGCTGCTGCCCGGGGAGACTTGGAACTGCTCAAAGAGCTGCGAAAGATAGTCACTAGTCCCGCCAATCTAGAGCTCGCCATCCGAAATGGATATCTGCTAGTTATGTCGTACCTGCTTGAAGATGACATTCCAGAGGCTGAGCTGCAGGAATATCTCCGGTCAGCTCTACACGCAGCTGCTCAGGACGGCTACGTGAATGTATTTACGGAACTGCTTCGCAACAAGGCCGATGCCAGTTCTTTGGTCAATGACATGTCACCGCTTCATCTTGCAGCTGAGTTTGGCAATATCGAAATTTGCCGGAGGCTGATTGAAGATGACATGCATGTGAATGTGAGAAATGGGAGCAGTTCTACGGCGCTGCATCTGGCAACTCTGGGGGGTCAGCTTGCGAGTATGGAGTTGCTGCTTGATTCCGAGACAGAGATTGATGCTCGTGATGATTGGTCACTTCGACCTCTACATCATGCTGCCTCATCTGGTCTCGCTGATGCCGTGAAGTTACTGATCTCACCACAAGCCTCTGTTGACTCGACAAGTTCGAATGGTAGCACGGCTTTGCACCCAGCAGCTCAAGGAGGTCACTCGAGATCGATCCAAGAACTGTTGATTGGAGATGCTGAAGTCAACATCATAGCTGACGATATTGGGTCTCCACTAAACATGGTTGCCATCACCGGTAATCTTGAGATTGCCAAGCTGATCATTGATGCAGGGGTAGACTTCAGCATCTTCAATGATAGAAGCTGTACTGTACTACATCTGGCTGCGAGATATGGCCGGACTACACTCGTGGAGACACTGCTTGAGCATGAGCTTGATCTCAACGTAGCTGGAGGTGATGGCCGAACAGCTTTACATTTTGCTGCTTTAAATGGTAGCTTTGGTATTGTCAAGGCTTTGGTTAGGAAAAATGCTGATGTCAATGTCGTCGATGTCTTTGAATAAACGCCTCCTGGCACGGCTGCAAAGCGAGGAGACTTGAGAACCGTCCAGGCATTGATTGAAGTTCGGGTTGAGATTATCCCTATGGATACTTGCGTATCTGCGCTTCATGAGGGGGCCGCTGCTGGCCATTTCGAGGTCATGTCTGTTCTTTTGGCTGCTGGATCAAGCCCAGATGATGAGGTCAGTGGCGATACACTATTACACTCAGCTGTCAAATCGGGCAGGGTCAAGGCGGTTCAGATTATCCTTGATGCAACTATTGATGTTTACGCTCGTAACAGGGATGGAAATACACCTCTTCTTGATACTGCATTGCTGGGCCATTCTGACATCGTCAAGTTATTGCTCAATCAAGGCGCCAACTCACAGCTGGCAGATATCTTCTCGGCGAATTTCTTCCATCGTGCAGTCATCTCGGGCAATTTATATGTCGTCAAGCTGGCCCTCAAGGAGAAGGATTTAGTGCTGAGTTCCGACTCAAAAGGGCTCATTCCACTGTACGTTACTGCGCACCGAGGCTTCACAGAAGCAGTCTCAAAACTTCTGGCCTCTAGAAGCCGGACCAGACAAATTGAAGCGAGAACCAGCAGAGAGCGTACTGCCCTTCATTTAGCTGCAAAATGTGGGCACTTAGAAGCCGTCAAACTCCTTCTGAAAGCCAAGTCAGGCATCAATCTTGTCGATTCAAAATTACTGACTCCACTAGGCCTTGCCACGAAGAAGGGGCATCTCGAGGTAGCCCAGTTCCTGATCGAAGAAGGTGCTGATACTTATCTTGCCGACAATTAGGGAGTTACACCATTATTTTGGGCATTCACTAAAGGGAACAAGGACCTGGTAACACTCATTCAACCCAGGACTTTTGATCCCCACCAAGTATGCAAACGCCAAAATACTTATCTGAAAATCGCCGCGAGGGAAGGGTAAAACCCAATCAGAGACGGAAACAAGGAAATGGTCGACGCGCTACTGGAGCCAGGAGGGACTAAATGGCCCGCAGTCTTTACTACAGTATATTGAAGACAGGTGGACATCCTAAAGGACTTCATCGAGCGCAAATTTGATATCGAAGAGCAGGGATTTCCTGGGTGGACGCCTCTTCATGGATGCTACGATTCTCCCCAGATTACATCCCCGCTGTTGGCTACAGGTGCTAAGACAGACACTCTGAACGAACTCGGCACCTCCCGTCGAATTCGCCATTCAAAAGGGGTACCTAGCGACTGTAACCGAATATCGGAGGATAGGAATTGAACCCCTCAAAGGGAAGAGCAATGATAGGAGAACACCTTTACATCACGCAGCGCGGAATGGGATATCGGGTTGCGTGAATTATCTATATACTTTCTCCACTAAGTATAAACAAGGTATCTGTAAGCTAAGTTTTCACCGAGTTATTCGGGGCTTCCATGATTCCGTAAACGGGATCCTGGGTTTGCTTGCGATTGCTTCTATCTCCGGAGGCATCGATGTAAACAAACCCTCAGAAAAAGTGCCACGTCATCATATCTACATAATGCTATGTTAAACCTCCGGTACCAAGTCCTCCCTTGTCAATATTCTATGTTCCATCTATCCTTTTATAATTTTTCCAGAAGATCGAGGATGGATAAGGTGGAAGCATCTCAAACTCACAATGGAGCCAGCCTCTGCACAGCATCACAGCTTCCTTCTTTGCCTGCTCTCCATCGCATTGCAACCCCCCCTGATTCCCTTCCCAAGTGATACTTTGAATCATTACACTCTCGTCATTATCGGTACCTGGTCTTGGAACGATATGAAGTATATAGCAATCCTCCTGTAACCAGCTTCGAATGATATGGAGAGATATGTTGCCGTTTTCGTCCGGATCCTCTATTAGCATATCCCATTTATCGTCCATATTACGATGTCTGAACCCGACTTTGATCTTTTCCATATCTGCATTGCTGATTGGCAGACCCCACGGTGCTTTGAGGGGCTCATTCATGGGATTTCTCGACCCGCGATCGAATATATTTAAATGCCACTTCCTTATCTCCTCATCGTCCATCTCGCGGCCTGAATCTTCTTCCATATCGGGTTCACTGCCCGTCGACACAACATCGATTTCATTGTCGAATTCATTATCATTCGTCGGAAGCATTGTTGTAGGGTCCTCCTGGTCTACATTGCCGTGGGATGTCATCTTCTAACTTGCGTCGCCGAGTGTACTGGTCTTGATTGATGTGGAAAAACCGAGGATTGCAATTGGAAATTCGTATATACCGTCGCTACAAGGCGACAGCAGTTAGTGGTGAGTGTGTTAATTGATTCAAGCAAAACATTTAGGAGGACTGATGTGTGGTTGCGCAAAGAAGGCAGAAGTTTAGATTTCGTGTTGGAATGGCATGGCATGGCAAGGCAAGGCGTAGCACCCCGACTACAGCAGTAGTAGTAGTGTCATCAATTTGATCGTCCTGAAGAAAGCCTCTTAATTTGATGCGGGGTTGCGGCGCAGTGCGGCACAGCCCACTCTCGCTCCCCCCACTTATCCCGGCAACTACAGACCTCTAAAAGCTCATTCAAAAACTACTACAGGTGACAGTAGAAAGGAAAGCAAGTCATTAACCTGCAATGGAATCTACCGCGGTCATTGCGCTTGTGGCTACAGTGGTCATTGTTGCTTTGTCTGTGCTCATTTTGCGAGGCTTTCTACCCTCACAGCGGACAGCAGATGAAAAGGTTTTCACTGTACCGGAACCTACTCTGATCAGCCATCTGTTATCGACGTCGTTACCAGAAAGCGTGATTCTTCCTGATTCTTCTGAATTCAATAAAGCGACGAGCTCGTACTGGGCGAAACAGGAGAGCGAGCTCATTCCAGCATGTGTTCTGAGACCACGCACCACTGGGGAGCTCTCTGTGGCTGTTAAGATATTGAAGCAAGAGTACGATAAAGACCCTCGAGGGATATTTGCCGTTCGCAGTGGAGGTCATTCACCGGTTCCTGGGGCTGCCAGCATCCAAGGTGGGGTCCTGATTGACTTGAGTCTTTTCAACAAGGTCATTATCTCTGAAGATAGAGCGAGTGTCTTTATTGGCGCTGGAAACAGATGGAAAGATGTTTCTACGATTTTAGATAAGAATGGTCTCGCAGTGGTCGGAGGACGAAACTCGAATGTAGGGGTTGGTGGACTAACGTTAGGTGGTAAGTAGCCCCAGAGCTCTCATACCTTTTCTAACGCGTGCAGGCGGTCTTTCCTTCTTCTCTCCTCAATATGGACTGGTTTGTTCCAATGTTATAAGTTACGAAATTGTCCTAGCCTCTGGTACCGTTACTACTGCCTCGGAAATCGTCAATCCCGACCTGTGGCATGCACTCAAAGGAGGTTCAAACAACTTTGGAGTTGTAACTAGCTTCACAGTTCGGGCATTCCCATCTAGGAATATCTGGAGTGGGTTCTTATATCTCCCAAGTTCGCAGTCATCGAAAGTCGTCGCGGCATTTCATGAATTCGTTGCTAGAACCGATACGTACGATAAGTATACTGCTGGCCCAATAGCATGTTTCAGTTACGTTCAGCCGCTGGGTATACAGATTGTTTCAGTCAATCTTGTATACACAAAACCCGAAAAATGGCCTGCATGTTGGAAATCCTCGGGATTCACTTCACTCTGGCGGTTCTGGAGTACCTGCAAAGTTCAAAGTTTGACAAGTGCCACGGATGAGATGAACAGTCTTAATCCTCCCGGAAGACGCCAAGTTCTAGCGGCAACCACGATCAAGAATGATTTACCTACGCTGGATGCGGCTCACGGTATTTATCACGATTCGGTTAAGGTACTACGAGGGATCAAGGGACTAAGCTGGACGCTTGTTATGCAACCGATTCTTCCTGAATGGGTAAAATTGGGAAGTCCCAATCCAATGGGGTTGGATACGGATGAGGCGCTGGTGAATGTCAGTTTTACTGTGAACTGGGAAAAGAATGGGGATGACGAGGCTGTGAACAAGATGACAAGGAAGGCGGTTGACGAGATTGAAGCTGTGGCAGCTAGGAATGGTACAGGAAATCGATATCGTTATTTAAATTATTGCGCGAAGTGGCAGAAACCGTTCCATGGGTATGGCGAGGAGAACTGGCGCTTTCTGAAGGACACAAGTCGGAAGTATGATCCAGAGGGATTATTCCAGAGAGGGTGTGTGGGTGGGTTCAAACTTAAAGCGGAGGAATGAGACAAGAGCACAGTATGTATCCCATTCACCCCTTTAAATGACCAAGGCTTATATTGCTATCACTCCGAAGACCAGACAATTAGCTTAGAGATAGATAAACTTGCACCTAGAATAGTAGGAATGGTCGGCAGGCGTAAGGTCTCACGCTGCATGAACATTATCGTTTTATAGATACATTTACAATTTATCTACACTGCCTTCTTCCTAATCTCTATCTTTGCCGTCGGATCTACAACCAGACTCATATCACTTTTTAGATTAAGCGGCCTTTCCGTCCCTGGCAACAACCTCCAATCATACCCTCTTAACAACTCAATCAACATCGTCTTGATCTCATTACTTGCAAAGAACCTGCCAGGACACGTATGACTCCCATGGCCAAAAGCTAAGCTGTCTTTTCCAGTTGTCACCAGTTGATATTTGTTTTCTACACCAGGTTCCTCTCTCAGTCTGGAGAAGCGGAACCCATCAAATTTGTGGGGGTCCGGAAATAAGGATGCATCGAAGGCAATGGAGCCAGCGGCCATACCGATAAAAGATCCTTTGGGGAGGACAGTCCCATCTGACAGCCGAACAGTGGACATCATCTTTCGGTTCATCGTCACCAAGTTTAACGGATTCATTCTTTGACTCTCTTTTAGAAAAGAATCCATCTTGCGTAGCCGGGTAAGTACTTGTTTTGTAATTTGGGCGCCCTCAGGGAGGTTCTCGCCCAGTTCCTGACGCAGAGCCTTTATGTATTCTGGTCGTGCGGCGAGGTCAAGAATCACATTTCCCAGAAGACCCGATGTTGTGTGCAGAGCCGCAAATGCGATTAAAAGCTGACAACGTCCCTGGAAGGTAGCATCTCGAGCATTTTCTCCAGAATTGTTGATCATCCACTGAATCATATCCTGTGGTTCTTCAAACCCTTCCACTTCCATCTGCGCAAACCGCTGCTCAAAAATGGGCCGCAGAAAGTTGGCGGCATTTGTATAATGTTGGCGCACTTTTGCTAGTTCGGGAGAATACAGCGCGTATATAGGACGAAACAAAGGATGGCGTGCCCACATAGCTCTGCCGCCAATAAAAGTATCGCGCGTATACGTTGTCGAGATTTTAATCCAATCCTCGTTACGACAGAGCGACTCACCAACCATCACTCGTCCACTTACTTTTGCTACGATTCGCAAGAGTAGAGGATATAGGGTGATTGGCGTCCAGTTCTCGGTTGGAGGCAGTTCCGTCGCAAACGCGAGGGTCGTCTCTGGCTGCATATTCTCGAGTGCTCGAGCTATACTCTGCGTGAGATCCACTTTGACACTCGTCGTAACCGCATCTCCTTCAACGTTGTTCGCGAAAGCCGTGTAATGTCCATAGTATCTATCCCTGAATTCTTCGAGGAAAGAAATCTTGTCCGGTGACAGCGATTTGATCTCGTTGATATATTTTATGGGTAAAATTATGGTTGGGTGAGAGGCTGTTGGAAGGAGAAAGGGGGACTCAGGATAATGTTTTTATGATTAGCCATTGATTACCCACAGGGGAAGTGCGGGACATGGCGAGGATTTTACCTTTTCATATCCAGTGGCCAAAGCAGAGCGAAGATCGCTTGCTGTTCCCACAGTGGGCGCATCGAAAAATAACTTCTTTGGGTAGAGATGACGGAAAAGTTGATACAAAAAAATTATAGTGCATACTATGACAGCAGTAGTAGTGCTTCTTAGCGGAATAGTTTCCAGATTCTCAAGGTGCAGCATTGTGGGCGATGGGTTGCATTCACCAGCAGGCCAAGGTAGTGTCTCGATACCGAGCCTCACAACTCATTTAACTTGCCTATGCAGGAAGAATAAAAATGCATGATGCTTCACAGAAGAACCAGAAAGTGTTGTACGTATCCAGCGAAAAAGAAAGTTAGCTCGGATACAGGAATGTTTCGGTGCCGGATTATCATTTGTTTGCCGTTGCTTCCGGTTTACACTACCGTCTTCCGGAGACCGATATAAATAATAGTACACAACTCGAACCACCTCGAGATGTCGTTCGTTGACCATTTTCTCCTGTTAGCGATCAAAAGCTAGTCATCATGCAAGTTCAAGAACTCGCCCGGCGGGCAGCATTGCTATCACCCCTCTATTTTATTGGCTTCCCCATCCTACTTGTAAGATAGCCCGCCCTATCTCGCCTCCAGCCTCAAACTAATATCATAATCGATAGATATTCGCATACCTAGCATATTGGGGAATCTACAACGTGTATTTCCACCCTTTAAGAAAGTTTCCAGGACCTTTATTGGCGCGATCGTCCTATATCTGGTACGCCAGAAATTGGATTGGCGGTCGATGGCCATATACCCTTTCCGACCTTCATGAAAAATATGGTCAAGTAGTGTGTATCGCTCCAGATGAGCTGGCATTCAGTTCTGCCCAATCCTGGCTTGACATCTATGGACATTCGGTGAAAGGCAAAAAGTATTTTCGCAAGACCGATTGGTATGCAGGAGTGGGAGATCTTCCAAACTCCATTTCCACGGAACCAGACCCGCAGAAACATAGTGCTATGCGAAGAGTACTGGCAAATGCATTCAGTAACTCTGCGTTAAAGATACAGGCGGATGTTATTATGAGGTTTTTGGATATGTTTGTTTCTCAAATTAGAGTATATGATAAAGGGGAGGGAATTTGTGTCGAGGACTGGTTCAATTGGTTGACTTTTGATATTGTGAGGTGCAATTTGTCTGTAAATGATATACCAGAAAATAACTAACAAGGATGGATGATAGATTGGTGATCTCACCTTCTACGAATCCTTTGGTGCTGTCGAAAACGGTATATTGTCCCAACTCAGTTACACCACAGCACAGAAATTCTAATTGATTTGTAGCACGACCACATTTCTGGATATCTTGGATCATCAACGGAAACTTTATCTGCTCTCTATATCCTCTCTTTCAAAAGATTCCTATCTCACGACTCTTTATGAGATGGATAATTCCAAATATGGAAGATATTCGCGAACAGCGCCGTCAATATATTGCCTATACCAAAGCTAAGGCACTCAAATGTGCTTCACAGACCGATGTTCCTACCAAGGACTTCTTTAGCTTTTTGCTAGAAAAGGAGGATGCTGATAAATCGGATATGTTTCTAACTGCCCAGGCCCATACGCTAATCATCGCCGGTTCCGAAACGACTGCGGTGACTTTGACTGCCATGCTAGCTTACTTGCTTCGGTACTCTGACAAATTGCGTATTCTAAATGAAAAAGTATGCAATGCTTTCACTAGCAAGAATCAGATTGATGCAGAAGGTACATTACTACTCCAGTACCTCTTTGCTGTGATCGAAGAAACTCTCCGAATCCTTCCACCTGTCCCATTCGGCCTCCCTCGTACTTGTCCCGGCGCAACAATTGATGGCTATATCATCCCAGCTGGAACAATTGTCTCGGTATCGCCATATACGGCTTCGTATGATCCACAATACTGGCATGATCCAGAGGGCTGGCATCCCGAGCGTTGGCTTGCGCCTGAACATCCACTCCACAACCCTATTTTTGACATGGATAATAAAGAGGCGAGTCGCCCATTTAGTACTGGACCAAGAGTTTGCTTGGGTGTTAATCTGGCGTACATTGAGTTGAGAATGACGGTTGCAAGATTGTTGTGGGAATTCGATATTGAACTGTTCAGTAAGCCTATCGATTGGAATACAGAGTTGAAGTTTTTCCAGTTCTGGAAGAAAGTGGAGACCAGGGTAAAGTTCACGAGTCGTTTTTGAAAGCATTCTTTCTCGTTGAGCCGGAGGATATAGGACCTGGATAATAGCTGCTTATGGACTGAATAAGATCACTCGAGATGACTCAATGTTGTCCCAGCAAATCATAAAACTAAATTGTACTCGTACGTTCGAAAGCTTCTCTACTTGTAGATAATCGTGAATATACAAATGTTGGGTGAGTGGAATGAAGTCCCCAAGAGGGCGCAATTTTGGCAATCGAATTCCATCTCATATATAATGTATTGTTATTTCCAGTACGGTTTACATATTAGTGATGTTGTAAACCAATTTTTCGGCAGAGATTCTGCCCTTCCTCAAGAGATCTGCGCCATCAATGACCCCGGTCAAACCCCCTTCCATCAACTTGGTTGGATGCGCCTTCAGTTTCCCTTCCTGAATCAATCTCTCTGCAACTTTTGCAAACTTCTCGGCCAGCTTCCGGTCTTCAGGTTTGGCGTCTCGTGCAAAATCCCCATCCAGTTCAATTGGTCTCTCGAAGATTGTA
The DNA here is from genome assembly GCA_002242865.1 of Clarireedia sp. CPB17. Lineage (NCBI taxonomy): Eukaryota > Fungi > Ascomycota > Leotiomycetes > Helotiales > Rutstroemiaceae > Clarireedia > Clarireedia sp. CPB17. The sequence continues at coordinate 14,733 of LLKJ01000057.1, forward strand.
AGTGTATAACAAAAGGAAGTATTGATATCACCCCGCGACCTTTGCACCCTCGGATTGAACGGATCTAAGGAGATATATCTCCCGCCCTTCGTTCCGATAGCTTCATAACAGAGCCGCATTGAGGATACTGTTGTTATATAGTCAAGTATATACTCCAAGCTGTTGTGGGTATATTGTTTAATCATAGCACTATACCCTGGAGAATGATAATCGAAACACTTCGAAGCTCCATGAGATTGCACAAGTGTAAAGTTCCGTGGTGAGCATATAGCAATGGGTTCGTACCCCGAGAGATGCAACAACTGGAGAGCCAATGTACCGGTAGCAGTGGACGCTCTGTAGACTAACACCGGAATCTGAGCATTCTCGGTGTCGTCGAAAATAGACGAGTTTCCACCGCTCCACCCTCGGGGTCCGATATGCTTAGACCCACCCCGGTTTTCGATATTTCCATTTGGATTAGGCTATTGAAGCGCCAAGAATTCTTGACTGTATAACGCCAGTCCAGTAGTAACTATTCCCACGCTATAGCTTGCCGCTGTTCGAAAATCCATGGTGGTAGGGATCTTAATCAAAAGATCTCTATCTGTTACAACGTACTCCGCGAATGCACCACCTCGAATGCTTGTTACTCCGAGGACTCGATCTCCAACCACCAGATTCGTTGGCGTGACTGTGTCGATAGCTTCTATGGTACCAGATATGTCGTAGCCGCTGATATTACCAGGCTTGGCAGAAAAATCAACCATTTTCCAGTCGCTATGATTGAGTGGCTACGGCGTGTACTTTGACTAGAACCTTCCCTGATCCTGATTCTATTGATGGCTTGGAGGCATGCTCTTCCAAGTGGAGCTTTCTAGGGGCGATATGAACTATTGCTTTCATCTCTGCAATAATCTAGGTAGAACTATGAGAAAGATCGTCGTGATGTGTAAGATAGAGAATAATATTGTTATCAGTGAAATGAATTCTGTTTCCAGAGCAAATTAATGTTGCACCTGATGTTTTTTTCAATGCTGAGAATTGTTTAATCGGCATTTGTCAAACTGAGTTGCAGTCGAAAGTCTGCCAGTTCGGATCCCGTTGGCTGTCGCAGGCATGTGTGAGGCTTAGCCATGTTTTTTTCGGGACTCCACGGTCTTTCCAAATCGATTGCTTCTACCGATAAAGCTTATCGCTCTTTGCTATAGCTTCAAAGCTGCCTTGGTGTATGATATTGGGATTCCCTTAAATTTAGACAGCTCGAGAACTATTTTCCTGCTTATTAATATCTCAAAGCTGTTCTTTTTATAATTCTCCTTCTACTCAAGCCTGTGTTCTAGTAGTAATGGCAAAACAAAATGAACCTATAGCTGTCATTGGCACTGGATGTCGTTTCCCTGGAGGCGTATCCTCACCCTCCAAACTATGGAACCTTCTCTATCACCCCTACGACCTCACTTAGAAAGTCCAACCATCATGTTTTAATATCAAAGCGTTCTATCATCCAGATGGCGAATATCATGGAACCACCAATACGACCAAATCATATTTCCTTTCTGAAGATCCAACTAAGTTTGATGCGATGTTCTTCAGTATCAATTCATGCGAGGCCGAAGCACTTGATCCTCAAGAAAGGCTGCTTCTAGAAACGGTGTATGGAGGTGCTAGAGCCCGCAGGATTATCAATTGAGGAAATGCAAGGTATACCAATAGCAGTCTATGTTAGACTAATGTGCGCAGACTACTATGATGTCCTGATGCGAGATATTGAGGATATCCCACAGTACCTAGCAACGGGCACAGCACGCAGTATAATGTCCAATAGATTATCGTATTTTTTCGATTGGAAAGGGCCATCCATGACAATTGATACTGCTTGTTCTTCAAGCTTGGTGGCGGTATATAATGCTATTGCTACGCTTCGAAGTGGACAAAGTCGAACGGCTATTACTGCTGGTGCAAATTTGATATTCGGCCCGGAGATGTACATTTCAGAAGCCAAACTCCATATGCTTTCGCTAACGGGCAGGTCGCAAATGTGGGATTCAAAAGCTGATGGGTATGCATGTGGTGAGGGGATAGCTGCGATTGTTATGAAGACCCTAACGAATGCGTTGGAAGATGGCGATGAGATAGAGTATATAATTCGCGAGGTGATACTTTCTCCATTCATTTATTAGATCTCATATGCTAATTTGTAGTAAATAGACGGGTATAAATTCAGATGGTAGGACTAAAGGTATAACAATGCCGAGTGCATCATCGCAAGCTCAATTGATCCGGTAAACATATGCTCGAGCTGGACTCGATTGTACGAAGTCGTCGGACAGGTGTCAATATTTCGTAAGATTATGGTTCTGCTCTGAATTTGACGTATATTGCTGACAAGCTTGATAGGAGGCTTATGGTACCGGAACGCCAGCAGGTGATCCAATCGAGGCTGAAGCAATCAGCAGCGCTTTCTTCCCATCGTCGGTAGAGAAAGCCGACATAAAACTTCATGTCGGTTCTATCAAAACCGTGATCGGTCACTTGGAAGGTGCCGCTGGACTAGCGGGTGTGATCAAAGCCGGACTAGCCATAAGAGAAAAGACGATACCTCCTAATCTTCATTTCCACAACCTAAACCCAGCTATCACCCTATTCATCGGCCATCTGAAGATTTCTGTAGAGCCTGTACCATGGCCTAGTACCGAAGGTCCTCTGCGCGCTAGTGTGAATTCGTTCGGGTTCGGTGGTACCAATGCACATGCTATTCTGGAAAGTTATCAAGCACCTTCGCATCCCTTAAAAGCTTTAGCTTCGTTACTACTAATCCCTTTTATCATATCTGTAATATCAGAAGAGTCTTTGCTTCAGAATATCTCCAACCTGAGCGATTACATTTCCGACCACGAAGCGGATGTGCTAGATCTAGGCTACACATTGTTGCGTCGAAGTACTTTCCCAATCAAAGCTTCCTATATAGCTTCTAGTACGAATGATCTTCTCGATCAGTTGGAGAAAGTACTAATAGCCAAAGAAGATAACCCAAGTTTAGCTATTGGTACTCGAACTTCGACCCTCAGAAGCAAGGGTTCAAGGAAAATACTGGGTGTGTTTACAGGTCAAGGTGCGCAATGGCCAGAGATGGGGAAGCAGTTAATTCTGAACATACCTCTATTTTCTCAGATAATCAATGACCTGGATAAATCTTTGAGCACACTTCCAGACGCCCTGAGTTGGTTACTGCGGGAAGAGATCATGGTACCAGCTGAGAAATCCTTAGTAGGTCAAGCTGAGTATTCGCAACCTCTTTGTACAGCTTTGCAGGTTGCTCTTGTGGATGTTTTGGCTGTAATCGGGATTATATTCCATTCTGTGGTTGGGCATTCATCAGGAGAAATTGGTGCTGCTTATGCTGCAGGTCGTTTGAGTGCTAGTGATGCTATTAGAATTGCTTACTACCGTGGTCTCCATGTATATCTGGCAATGGGTAAGGGTGGCGAGGCTGGGGCGATGATGGCAGCTGGATTGAGTTTCAGTGAGGCTGTAGAGTTCTGTGATGGCGAGGAGTTCAAGGGTAAAGTATCTATTGCAGCTAGTAACGCCCCAAAGACTGTAACTTTGAGTGGAAACAAGGATGCAGTGGAGAAGGCGCAGGCGACTCTCGATGCAAGAAGTGTCTTCGCTCGTTTCCTGAAGGTGGATACCGCATATTACTCTAATCACATAGTTCCTTGTATTGAACCTTATAGGGCATCACTGCTTGCTTGTAAGATATCACCAAAACCTAGTACACCGTCCTGTATATGGATCTCTAGTGTTTACCTAAAGAATATGTCGGTGAGCTCATCGGAGCTTGAAGTAGAATACTGGATTGACAATCTTGTTTCTCCAGTAAGGTTCTTTGAGGCGGCAAGCATATCGACCAAGGAGTGTGGTTCATTCGATGCCGTAGTGGAAATTGGGCCTCATCCAGTGCTGAAAGGTCCGGTGGCGTAGATGTTCAAGTATGCTGTCAACTCCGAAGTTCCATATTCTGGCGCGTTATCCTGAGGAGAAAATGATTCAATGGCCTTTGTCAATACGGTGGGATTCTTGTGGAATCATATTGATAATAGAGTGGCAAGTTTCTAAAGATATCTTACTGTCATCTCCAAAGAGAAATTACCTTATCTCAAGCTTCTGAAGGATCTGCTAATATACTCCTGGGATCACAGTCGGGCATTTTGGTTCGAATCTCGTAATTCACGCAACTACCGCAACAGAGTTGAACCACCTCATGAACTTTTGGGTGCGAGGGTTGTGGATGACATAGCCGTGGAATATCGCTGGAGAAACATATTGAAGCTTGATGAATTGTCATGGGTCTCGGGTCATAAATTCCAGTATCAAACGTTGGTTTCAGCAGCATTTTATTGTTCCATGGCACTGGAATCTTCAAAGGTGCTTGCCCATGGGAAGCCGATCCAACTTGTCGAGCTTTATGATATCGAATTGAACGGGCTATTAACCTCGAACAAAACAATGCTAGTGTGGAAGTCATCTTCTCCCCGAAGCCTGGAAGTTCGATTAAAGACAGTGATGAGCAAGCATCTGCCGAGTTCTGGTGTACGGCGGCAGAAAACGGAAAGCCCATATCCAAAATATTTTCTGGTCGCATTTTCATGAGATTTGGAGTACCAACAGCCGATGTCTTGTCTATCCGTAACCCTATTAGACCCGTTCTTGGTCCTCTAAACGTCGACAGATTCTATGACAGCCTGGCAAACGTAGGCTTAGAGTTCACTGGGATTTTCCGAGGCATTGAAAATGGATGGCGTAGGATACATATATCTTCACTTGAGGGAAGGTGTTGTCTTTCGGATACTGGAGTTTTGGTGCACCCGGCATTTCTAGATATGGCTTTGCATGCCATATTAGCAGCATACGCCAGTCCTGGCGATGATTAAGTATGAATCTGTAGCGAAACTGAAGCACGATACTAATATTGATAGACGTTTCTGGACTCCATACCTTCTGAGGAGAATTACCAAGATGAAGTTTAATATTGCTCAATGCGAAGCAGTATTCAACAAGGATACTGCTCTAGCCGGAATGGATGGTTAAATTACCGAAGTTACCCCAACTACGGTTAACGATGCTGCTACTTATGTTGGTGACATTGATGTTTTTGACCCGGCGACAGGTGAGGTGGAGATTCAAATTGAGGGGTTACAGATGTAGTTATTTACAACCGCAAGACCATCTCAAGATCGCGAATTATACCTTCAAACAATCTGGGATAAGGATTTTTCTTCTGGTATTACCTCCGATTCCGAGATGCTGGACGATGATCCCGAGAAATTGTACCTGGTTGACTTGGGTGAAAGGCTGTCCTATGCCTACATGCGTCACCTGAGGTCTGAGATCAGTCCGGACAAGGTGCCTGAGAATCATCGTTCTTTGTTCAATTGGATTGATTATGTCATGGAGCAAGTATCATCAGCCATATACCCTTCCATCAAGCCAGAGTGGAACTGCGATGATTTGAAGGAGTTGAAAGCTTTGGCATCTAAATATCCAGATTGTGTCGATCTCGAATTAATAAAAGCTGTCGGCAACAACCTTCCAGATATTGTACGAGGGACCACGACAATGCTGGAGCATATGCTACCGAACGGGCTCTTGGACAGATTGTACACCGAAGGTATTGGAATGGCTATGTCCAACAAATATATCACCCAAGCAATGAAGAAGATCGGGTATCGTTATCCTCAAATGCATATCTTGGAAATCGGAGCAGGTACGGGAGGTGCCACGAAGGGTATCTTTAAAGGCATTGGAGATGTATTCGCGTATTACACTTTCACATATATCTCCACTGGTTTCTTCATAAAAGCTAGAGATATGTTTGCAGACTATGCTGATCGCATGATATTCAGCCTGCTTAATTGCGAGAAGGACCCTTTGGAGCAAGGATATAAAGCCTACTCCTTCGATATGATCGTTGTATCCAATATTCTTCATACGACCGAGTTCTTGGAGAAGACTATGATAAATGTGCGAAAGCTTCTCAAACCTGGAGGGTACCTTTGTCTCTTGGAATGTACTGGGCATCTCGAAAGAACTGGGTTTTTGATGGCCGGTTTACCAGGGTGGTGGCTTGGAGGTGCGGATGGTCGGCTATATCGCCCCACGATTTCTCCACCCGAATAGGATGAGATTTTGCGAAAGACTGGATTCTCGGGAGTTGATTCTATCGTGAACAACTTTAAGGATACATCGCGTTACACAGTCTCTGTAATTCTATCTCAGGCCCTTGATGATGATGTCCAAAAACTGCGAGAACCACTCAAGTCGAAATCGATTGCAGGTAAAGAACTCGTCGTCATCGGTGGTGCTACTGCAGCTACAACGTTGCTAATCAAGAGTTTGAGCAAAAGTATCCATGGGTGGGAGGCGAGGAAGTCTGCTGTTTTCAGTTCTTGGGAAGAGGCTGTGGAGCACATGTTCCCTTTCGGGACCACCGTCTTAAGTGTTGCAGACCTGGACGAGCCAATATTCAAGGCGATGAACGCGCAGCGTCTCAAGGGCATACAAGCCGTTATCAATTCTGCTGAATCCATCTTGTGGGTTACTTCAGGTTGTCAGGCAGACCAGCCATATGCAAATATGGTAGTAGGACTGGGAAGATCCTTAGTATCTGAAATGCCATATCTGCGGTTATAGTTCCTGGATGTTTCGTCAACTGATAAGGTTGATACTATCATTGGTGAGACCCTTGTTCGACTCGAGGTATTGACCAGCCTGGAGACTCGTAAGGACGATTTGCTGTGGTCCATTGAGCCGGAAATGATTTATGAGCAGGGAAGCTTTCTTCTTCCAAGGGTCAAACCAATTCAAGAGTCTCAACGACAAGCTCAATGCTACTCGTCGGGTTATCATACAAGAGGTTGATTCAAGCTCAAACAAGGTGGCTGTGGTACCTTCGTCTGGCGGGGATCGCTTCGACGTCGTCATCTCGGAAGAACCCCAGCTTCCTCCGGAAACCGAAGTGGATATTACGGTTTCATTCTCGTCGTTGTTTGCGGTTAAAGTCGAAGGTCAGTTCCTGTATCTTGTCCTCGGACATACGACTTCGGATCCAAATTCACCTGTACTCGCCTTGTCAACATCGAACTAGTCGCTGGTGACTGTCCCAAGAGAGTGGATTCTTCAAGCCAAGGAAGACAGTGCTGAGTACCTACAGTTCGCTATGGCTACCCTGTTAGCAAAAGCAATTTTGAGTGAGGCACTATCTGAAATTTTTGTCTACGAACCCAGTTTTGCTTTAGCAAAAGCGTTATCTTTGCAAGCGGTTTCAGCAGGGAAGTCTGTTGTGTTCGGTGGAAGTACTCAGGGGCTAGTGTTATCAACTGAGGAGTGGATAAGAATACATCCATCGTTGTCCAAACGAGCCATACGAGAAATTCTACCAACCTCGATCAATGCATTCATCGACTTTAGTGGCACAGGTGGAGAAATCAAAGATGCGATTCCAAATTTTTCCCATCTGAACGTCGACAACTTTATACTTGTAGGGTCGACAAACTCCTCATAATTGCATAATCCTACTGCAATCCTCAATCAGGTCACGTCCTGCGCAGAATCGATGGGGAATGAGTATATTGAACCAAGTTTAATATCACCTGCTGCTAGCTTGCGCAATGGCAAAATTTCATCTTTCTCTCCGTTCTCCATCGTCGATTGGAAAAAGGATACAACTTTGGCAGTCGATGTGAAGGCTTTCACTCAAAAGCACATCTTCGACGGCAATAAGAGCTATTTGTTGGCAGGTTTAACCGGTGACTTGGGACAATCTATATGTAGATGGATGATTGGAGCTGGTGCCAGAAATTTGATTATCGGTAGTAGGTAAGTTGATCAAACATATGTACTATTGCCTTGAAAAGCCCATATTAATCTCATATAGGTCTGTGAAAGCCGGCACTGCATGGCAACAAGAACTAGAGAGAATGGGTGCCACGGTTCTCGTGTATACTATCGACTTCACCGATAAGGCAGCAGTTATCAGGTTGCGTGGAGACCAGCAAGACAATGCCCCCAATCACAGGTATCATGAACGGATGCATGGTCCTTGATGATAAGCCTTTCTCGGACATGCCTTTCGACACACTTGAACGTGTTCTTCGTCCCAAGGTTCTAAGTACCATTAATATTGATGCCGTGTTTGGTTTAGAGCTCGACTTCTTTGTGCTCTTTTCTAGTTTGGCCGCGGTAAATGGAATCCCTGGACAATCAAATTATGCAGCAGCCAATGTGGTACCACCTTCTTTTCATTATTGTTTCTCCTTCGTATTATTCACTAACTATGTGTAGTTCATGTCCTCACTGGCAGAGCAGCGTCGGAATCGTGGAGCAGTCGCATCGGTTATACATATTGGTATGATTCTTGGCGTAGGATACGTAGAACATTCAGGGCGCTTCACCGAGTCAGCATTGCGCAGCTACAACTACCTTCCGATCCCTGAGCATGAGTTCCTGCAAGTATTGTCCGAAGCTGTCCAGTCCGGGGATCCGAAGAGCAATCGTTGTCCCGAAATCATTATCGGCATGGTCGCACCGCCGACAGGAGCTGAGCGCGAAAAGCCCCGCTGGCATGCTAATCCTCGATTCGCATTCGTAATGCATAACACCGCCAAAGAGGATAAGGAGACTGGAAGCGAAATTGAAGCTTCTATCAAGGAACAAATGGCGAAAACGCAGACGAAGGAGGAAGTCTTGGAGATAATGCAGAAATGCTTCGTGAAACAGTTAGAGCTTATTCTGCAGGCAGCGTCTGGATCAATTGATGGGAATGCGCTATTGACACAGTTGGGTATTGATTTATTGATTGCGGTCGAGATTCGAAGTTGGTTCTTGAAGGAGGTGGGTGTAAGTCTGCCGGTGTTGAAGGTTTTGAGTGGAGCGTTAGCAAGGGAATTGTGTGAAGTGGCTAGTGGTGAGTACAAGATTGGGGAGGAGTAGATAGAACTTTTCTAGATCCTGAATGTTTTTGCGTCTGTTATTAGTTCAGAATAATGAACAAATTATCATATTGAACGTCGAGTTGTGAGTTGTGCGTACATTGTGGTCGATTTTGCGCATTTGGATATTAAGACTTACGAAGGAGCTTGCACTTTAACCTTACTGTATACGGCTTAGCGTAGTTCTCTTTTACCAACATTCTTCGGATTGAGGATATACTTCACTACTTCGCTATACACTTCTGCACTTCCACTACATTTTCACTGTACTCAAATACTGTAGATCGATAAGTATCGATGATAGGTTGCTAATATATTTGTTTACAACCAGAGCTTCATGCCCTTCTCTTTATTTGAACCTCCCCCTTCATATTCGGCATCATATTCGTATCCATGAATAAGTTTGCCGGCCTCCCTTCACTAGGTTTAAGTCGCATATCCCATCTCATCAACACTTCCGCAAATGCAATCTTGATTTCGTTACTTGCAAAGAATCTCCCCGGGCAGGTATGTGTTCCATCTCCAAAGTTCAAACTATCTGTGCTGGAAGTCACGAATTGGTATCGATGTTCATTCCCTGGCACAGACCGCAATTTGCTGAAGCGGAACCCATCGAACTTATCAAACGGCTCTTGTCGATGTTGTATTGGAGAAGCATCATAGTATGGCACAGTGCGATTAATCGCTTGGGCGTCAACCCCGCAAAATGTTCCTGGCGGCAGAGTGTGGCCCGAGGGAAGTGTGAGAGGCGCGGTCAAGTAGCGGCGCATTTGAACTAGGATTCCACAAGTCAGAATCAATGTACCTGGCAGATTTGGTGTGCTTACCTATGATAGGAGGGTTCATTCGTTGCGACTCCTTGATGAAGCTATCTATCTTCCACAATTTCGTCAATACCACCTTGGTCAGCACACCGCCCCCGCCCCTCGATCTGTTCTCTGCAATGACTGCTTCAAGCTCTTCACGTAGCGGAGCCACGTGCTCTGGATATGCCGCTAAGTTATATAAGATATGGGAGATTGTGATGCTAGTCGTGTGAATCGCTGCCAAGCTCACTATCAATTGATTACGGGCTAGTTCTTGAAGATCAAATGTACTATCAGATTTCCGTGGCGTATGAGATGCAAGCCAGCTGATGAGTTGGCTGTCGGCTTGCTCCCCTACTTTCTTTTCCCAGCCAGAAGATCCTGCCTCCTGTTCTAGAAGGGGTTGAAGCATCTTTTCCGCTTTTGTCTGTATGTTATTTAATGTCCGGAAATATATAGGCGCGAGAAGTGGTCGTTGCCACTATGGACGTTTCCAAAGCAATCCTACAGTTCCACTGAGGATAAGTGTGTACGTAATTGTTGCTCTGATCTATTCTTCTTCTCGACACAGCGGTGCACCCACAAAGACTCTTCCTGACAGTATTGCGACGATACCTAGTACCTTTCCATATACTGGGACGGTTCTCCAACCTTCCTCATCCGCAGGCAAACTTCCAATGTTCTTTTCGAAGGTGTATTCGACTTCATCCTACAACGTATCAAGTGTTTTCGCGATATTGCGGGTGAGATCCTGCTTAATGGAATTAAGCATGGCATCGGAGAAACCCTTTTGGTCCTTTCGAAGTATGAGATGTCCCAAGTGTCGTGTGTACACTTCCTTTTCGAATGATATCTTCCCCTCTGGGAGAGATTTAATGGTATTGATGATCGAATGGGGCAGAATGACAATAGGGACGCGGTCGACCGGGAGAATCCATGGCGTTTCAGGATACTGGCGGATATGGGTTACTTCTTGTGTCCATAACGAAGGGATTCAGCTTACAGTTTTGGACCCAATTTCCAACGCTTCGCTGACGTTGACCTGTGGACCTTTTCCGACAGTTGGTATACCGAGACTCTGTAATTTCTTGAAAAGAAGCTCCTCGTCGGGTTTCTGAGTATAATATACAATTATACCGACAACTAAGATCAGACCACCGACAAGGCCAAAGATGTTTCTCAAGTTTAAGTCTAAGGTGGTTCCTATGACTAACTCCCCGACTGACTTTATCGTTCATTAACTCAACCAAACAAGATTCGTAGCGATGTTGACGCAAATTCAAAATTCTTCAATACATATTCCAACACTGTATATTCGTCTCGTGTACCCTCGGAGTGTAATGAGTCTCCGAGCGGGGCGAGAGTTGGCAGATACAGATAAATCCCTGTTCTAAAATATCGCCGTATCGAAAGTTAAACTTTTCCGATAGCCTTTCTGGAATTTACTACTGTGTGAGAATACGGGAGTTATCCGCTGTTACTTATTCCCCCCTCCCAAAAACTTGTAGACGCTGACTCGGAAGTAAATAGCTCATCATTATTGACTAAATCTATGCATCTAATAATGCGTCTTTCGGGTTTTCCCAAGCCTCATTGCGGGCTCCAACGGTTTTTTATTAAGAAATTACCAATTTCCTAGCCATTATCTCCTCTCTCTATGCCTATAGGATTAGCAAGGCTACTCTATGTCCTGCAGCGACAGTTGAAACTGTCCATACACCGAAAATCGCCAACCAACCATTCTTGAGCTTTCCATTATACTTCAGATCAGAGAAGTGTAGCAATATCCATAACAACGCCGCACTATACGCAAAAACAGTGTCTGTTCGTAATCCTGTTGATATCAGACCTTGGAAATCATGCGCAAGATTGTTTGAGCTCCCGAATCTCCCAAACAAACCCGAAATTGTTGTGAATTGGTTCTCCGCCACAGAAAATTGAAGCAAGCAGCAACCGATGATCAACATGGCATACACAGCTCGTAAATATGGTAGATCCGCCGTTGGTTCGTAGATTCTCGCTGTCCTTGTGGTATCCTTCACGATCAATTTGGAGACCTTCAGAAAAATTGCCAGGAAGATCGGATACCAATACCAGACGTTGTTATGGATCCATTGTACTGATTCAATGTCCTCTGCGGTATATATAGCGTATGCCGGACAAGCTATAATCAAGAAGACTGCAACTGGAAAGGTTTTGACGAAGGACATATTCGTCAGTCTGTTGTCTAATACGTTGAAGTTCTCCTGTAGAGATTGGATGTAGTGAAAGAAAAAGTAAAAGGGTGCAACGAGTCCGATACCGTACTTTTGGGTCAGTATAAGTATTAATGTGGACCTGTGTTATGTTTTCAGTCTTGTCGTAATCTACTGCAAATGTTGGGGGAACTCTTACATTATGTTTGCAATTGTGAGAGCATTTCCGCGGCGGTAACTCTCGATTGTCCAGATTCCTGCTAGTGGTAGGATATTAGCTATAGAAGTCAGGATCTTCGACTTCATTTCGGCAAGAGACGTTGCTGGTAGAAATAAGTTTGATGTCGGCACTCTGTTCCAGTAACAAATAAGACCAATGACAAGCAACGGCAACGCGATTTGAGCTCTTTTTTTCTTGCTTTCTTCCTTTCCAATGCCTGAGTTCAGATTCCATGCTATAGTGCTATCTAATGCTCGCTTCGGCATCGGTAAACAATCGAGTTTCGTGGCTCCTACCTGCACCTTTGCACCTCGATCGGCAAGAATATCTCCCAGTCGTGAAATAATGAATATCGAGGAGAGCCAGTCGCCTGTGGTAGCAAGTGCTTCGACCCGTGTGAATTTGTTTGCCGCTTTCACAATCAAATTTGCCCTGACATGTCGATTTTCATGATACAATGATAGAGCTTCCTTAATGTGTTTAGAAGTCGGCTTTCTGCCTTCCGGTGTTAGTACTTTCGCCAGAGAATTCGCCAACTCGGCGGCACTTTCAATTGCGCAATTTGCTCCTTGTCCAAGGTTTGGTGTTATCTGTTGAATTTGGTCAGCATGAGTCTGAGTACTTCAGTATCATTTCCAATTGCCTTGTGTATAGAATCTCCGAGATATGCCACCCGATTCCAAACCCAATTCTTATTTTCCATCTCCTCAACTGGTACAAAGTTTGCTACGATGCGGTTCTCCCAGACTTTACCGAATAAAACATCACCTGATACGTGGCAGTTCATGTATCTGGCGATATGATTTTCTTCATCCTCCTTTCTATACCGTGGGATATCAGCTCCGAACTTTCTGTCTCCAAACTTGGCGAACAGGAACCAATACACTCTCCCGTCGGCACTACCAAACAGTAAGGTTGAAAAGTCCTTTCCACAACTGCGATGTGTATGTCCGATTTTCAATCCGCTGGTGGGCTTAGAGATACCGAACAAACAACTGTATTCGGCAGAAAGAGCGGTTTCATCTAGCTTCAAGGCCTCGATATCTTCAGCAGAACCTTCCTTAGCAATCTGTTTCCTCATCTTAGCTCGTATGACGCTGTGAATGCTATCGGCACCTGCAATCACGTCACCAGAGTAGCGCGATCCATCTTCGTATAAGACCGATGCTTCCTCTTCTCCATTAACGATAGACTTGATGAACTTTCCAGTCAAAACTTTTGATTTGTCGGGCAAGTGCTGATACAAAATGCTTAACAATCTTTCTCGTTCTAGAAAGGTGATAGTGTAGCCCAATCTATGCGCCAATTAGCTCCTGGATGGATTGACTGGAAGAATACAATACCGTACCTCTTTCCCGTCAGAATCGGTGTATCAGTCTCAGAAAGCAACTTTCCTTCAGCTGTCCAGGTTTGTATGAAAATACATGGCTCTATATTCTCGGACACTTCATCAAATATTCCCAATTGATCTAGAATTCGTGCTCTGTTAGGTTGCAAGCTCACTGATGCGCCTACTTAGGGTGCAATGTCACTACGACGTTCGAGAACCACATAGTCCATTCCATAACGCGAGAGACAGTGAGTAAGAGTTAATCCGGCAATGGATCCTCCTACTATTACAACTTTCATTTGGTGTTTCGACGACATAGCGAGAGCGTAGTTGGTTCTGAGGCGTATCGAATTTTTGGAATATACTGGCACTCTAGTGGTACGTGTTGGCTTCAAACTTGGTAGACGATTGGTGAGAATTCTTTCTCCGCGTCAATTCAGCGTCGCGAAGTCACGTGGGTTCCGTCTCGTCGCAGCCTGCCCATTTTGCTCCAAGCTGGCCCTAGCTCAGATGGATCCCGAAGATCTGCCTTGAAGCTCCGATTCGGAGGCCGTTATTCTGCTCGCGTATCGGCGAGCGAAACATTTTCGGATTTCTAAAGAGGAATTGCCAGAATATCACGGATTCATGTTGACGGGCTTTGTTTGCGGTTTGCGTTCGGACCTATCTAGGTTGTGCGGAGCCGGGTTATGTAGTGGGGTTCAGTCACGAAGATCTAATTCGAGCAGCTCACTCTCCGATATGTACCATGAGGTGTGAAGGCAGGCTTGAACCAAAGGAATTGAGTTAGAATTTTGGAATGGGCGAGAGCAAGCTCTACTTTATATCATGATGAGGTAAACAAGGCCCAGGACCCCTATGCCATAATCAAAATCTCCGTAAACCCTGAGCATTAGCTTATCATTCGGGGGTCCCATATGAGTTCCAGGTGTTACTTCAGCAATCAAATCTTCGGTTCTGCACGTAAACGAAGATTTGGTGACTTGATAATCAAAATGACGATAGGTATTGAGAATTCTGTGGGCAAGCTTGATCTGCTATGGTATTTACTTCATATAAAAGATGGAATTGCAAATATCGTAGTATTTATTTACAACAATTAGCTACAAGAATATCCTATATAAAATCAAACTGTAAACAAGACACCTAGCAAAATCAAGATATTCGACAGACCTCTATCCTTTCCTCGCATCGAAAATCTTCTGCGCCAACTATTTAGCCGTCAAGGTCAGACTTATAAAGTCTGAAGTCGGAATATCCACTGCAAACATCTTGTAGCACTATGTGCGAAAGCTAGTGACAATCATACTATCCATACCGAATCTTACTAATTCAGCTTCAGGATCAATGTCTTCCATAGTAATATTGAAGATTTGTGAGACCTTCTCCAGTATCATTTCTTGGATGTCAGGAAGCAGCATGCTTCGCTTGATATTCCTGCCTCTGAGTGTATCACCAGATTTCTTAGCAAGTACCGTATTGATGATTGGTCCACCTTGTGATTGTCGCCAAAATCGAGAACTATCAAGATCAATATCAGCGCTTAGCTGCAGAGGTTCGAACCCGGTGATGATGTGGGTGGTAGCTAGCGGATCATAGTTCCAGGATGGCGCTGGGGCTTTTGCAATGGCTGTGTCGATGAGGTCGATAACTCCAGCTTCGTTGATGGTATGGACTCCGGTGCGGAGTAGTCCTTCTTCAATCTTTTCATTTTGACTGACGAAACCAACTTCACTGATAATGATAAGTGAGAGTGTCGTTGCAGGCAGTCCTTGGGCTTGACGGAATCTAGCAAAGTATTCGAGGAAAGAATTTCACGCCGCGTAGTTGCTCTGTGTTGAGAAACCGTAGAAGGCGGATGTTGATCCGAGCATAAGGAAAAAATCTAGAGGGTGGCCAGCAACAGCATGGTGAAGATTCCATGTACCAGTAACCTTGGGACGGATAGCGTATTCCCAACTCTCTAGGCTGTGACCGGTAAATAGTCGATCCTGTTGGTTAAGTTAGTATGAAGGCTCTCAAAAGCACAATATTATGGGAATACTCATATCCAAGGCCATGACACCTTGCACAACACCCACGATAGAGCCGCCAGCTAGTTGTACCGCTTTTTGTACATCGGTTAGATTCACTATACTACCCTTTACCATGTCGACGGTAATTCCAGCGTTTCTAAAATCACGAATTATCAATGCAGCTTCAGGTTGATCTTCTCCAGAGCGTCCAAGGAAAATGAAATGACGAGCTCCCTGTTCAGCCATATGGCGAGCCAGGCATCTGCCAAGACCTCCTAAACATCCGACAAGTAGATATGCACTATTTGGCTTGAAGTTTGTAGGTTTTCGCTTGATGACCGACTGATAGTTTAATTAGTATTCATCCTAGTAATCAATACTAACTCGACTTACCCTGATAGTTTCTGATTCAAAGCTGACTACAACTCTTCCAATCCTGCTCTGATTGGAAAATTCTTTGAAAGCATTGCTAATGTCGGATACTGGGAAGACATCGATATTAGGAAGAAGCTGGATCTTGCCTTCCCTGTAGTACTGCATAATATCACTCAAAATTCTGCGAACGCCAGCTTAGACTCATCTCGATCCCAAATACAAGACTTACGAAGATACAAACTCGGACTTATGTTTGATGTCCAGAACAAGGTCCACAGCCACGAAGGATGCAGCTTGTTTGAAGGGACTCATATCCATGGTACTATGATCTAGGATATCAGTCTGTCCAATCTCGATATGTCGACTATGATGTCCAATGATGCTCCATGTTGCTCTCAGACGTTCACCCACCAGGGAGTTGAGCGTTACGTCAACGCCGCGATCGTTCGTGAGACGCATTATTTCGGCAGCAAAGCCCGTGTCGCGTGATGATAGAATGTGGTCATCTTTAATTCTGTACGTTCTCTTGAGAAACTCTTTCTTGTCTGTGGTGGCTATAGTCGTGAAGATCTCTGCTCCGACCATCTTCGCTATTTGAATCGCGGTAAGGCCTACGCCACCTGTACCGGAGTGGATGAGGACAGTTTCACCTTGTTGAAGTTTGGCTGTATGAATTAAGCCGTAGCATGCTGTGAGAAATAGAACCAGAAGATATGCCATTTCGTTAAAAGACTTATCGGGTTGAAGCTTTTCAAGTAATCGAGAGTCAATCCTTTCGATGTTACGGAAGTTTCCAAGGCCGACCCAATTGATACGGTCACCCACGGCCACATTTGTGATGTTATCACCGATCTTCCGTACGATGCTAGCGCCCTTAAGTCCAAAAATATCAGAGTTATAGGTTCCTAGTAGCGTTATATAGTCCTGTCAAGAATAAGTATAAGAAACTTTTGGAGTTAGGATTATTACCTTTATGTTCAGACCGATCGCTTTCACTTCCATCTCAACTTCTATTGGCTCAAGTGGTGGTGCGTACTTATCTTCCTTGAAGTAAAGGGTGTCAAATATGCCAATCCGTTCGATAGCCAGATGCAAGTGTTCTTCTTTGTCGCATGGAACCATGTTTGGCTCAGCTTCGGCACCGTCAATAAAAAATTGGTCGAGTAGTGGATCTCGAGTTAATCTGGCGATATGGAAAACACTATTTTTGACCATGAACTCCGTTTCCATACTGCTACCAAACTTGTCTACAGCAGTCAATATAGTCTTGATACTCGCAGCCGTCTGTATAGGATCTCGATTGTCCATGTCTAAGGTCCGGAAATTCAATGCGGGGTTCTCTGTAGTAAGACAGCGGCCTAATCCTACAACCAATCCAGCATTTGGATCTCCTCCTGCAAGTAAATCACTATGCGTGACCTATAAGATGTCTTGTGTACCATTAGAAATTGCTTGAAGGCTTACTAGCTCTTTGTCCGTGAGTGACTTGTGGAATAAACTGCCTGAGGACTCAACAATAAAAACGTAGGTCATCTCAGTTTTCATATCATTCTCGGTCTTTTCTAATGAAAGTGATTTTGTTGTTATTCCGATCTTTTCCAAGCTCTATCGGACCTGGGAGTCAAAATCTGTAGGCGAATTTCTTGTAACGAGAACAACGTCTCGAGCAACTTGAGAAGGAGAGTCCGTTGAGGGGCCGATCAAGAAGAATGTGGAATCCTGTCGAATGATTTGAAGACTCTGCGATAGTAGTAGCGGCCTAACTATATCTTCACTACTAGAGCCTGATTTGTACAGCAATATTCTGCCGTCTTCAGTCAAAAGGTTCCTGTAGTGACGCAATGTAGATTCATCGAGGAGGGGTTGTATCAGAATGACGAGGTGAAATTTCTTATCTGGGTTATCCTCGTAATCTATCTTTTGCACTTTGACACCGGGGAAAGATTCGTATTTGAGTCGGGTAGGTTGGAGGTCAAGGTTACTTTCGAGAGAGTGAAGAGTATAAGTCTTATAACGATGAAGTGATGAGCCACTATCAAGAGCCTTCTGAAGTTCATCTGAGATCGAAGATCCCTCGCTGAAGATCTTATATATATCAAGACTGGGATACTTGTGAACAAGCAAATCAAGCAGAGAATCAATGGTGAGATCGGTATCCATCTTCTCCAGATCCGGTTTCCAGACTGTCCGGAGGTAGCGATGACGATCAGTATTTCCTAGTTCATCGAGAGCCTCGGCGTATTGAGTACATTCTAAATTTTCAATCTCGAATAATAGCTTGCTTTCGGAGGAGAAAAGTTGACAATGACCCACTAGAAGGTGTTGACCAAAAGGGGCTCCATGGGCGAAGGCCTTGCCTTTACTCTCTGTTAACGGATCCATTTGGTCGCTATTCGCCCAAGACCACAAAGAGACATTATTCATCGAGGTAGGAACAAAAGACTTCTTCAGGTCCTTTAGTGAGCCCTTATACGCAGCAATCAATGCGAGCTGAATGCAAGTGTCCATCGCAGTCGGATGCACCAGATAAGAAGAATCGTGCTCGGAGACGCCTTTAGGAAGAAGTTCCGTGTTTGCGACAGCTTCCCGTAGGCAAGGATTCGTACCTATGCTACTAAGCCTATTGAATGCATATCCATAGTTGAGGGATATTTTCTGAAAACCACGATACCATATTCTCGCGGACTTGGGTTCTTATAGATTCTTCTCGTCGGTCCTTGGAGTTATGAATTTGGGTTTCTTCTTGGTCACAGTTCCAATGCAATGCTCTGTCCAAAAGCTGTTGGTTATGGAAGATATCGTAAAATCGGCGAGTTTCTGGAAATTTATCGAAGCACTTATACGAGAGATCTTCATCGTAGTGACAATCTCAACTTGTGTTCTAGCTGGCGGTACTGCTAGAGCGGACATTATCGTGATATTTGGGAAGAAGTACCGGAATGGGCTATCGAATTCGAGCCTTTCATGGAAAAATTGGCGAGCGGCTTCAGTGGCAATTGTAAGGTAACCTGTAGCTGGAAGCACTGACTGAGAGCCTAATTTGTGGTCTTCTAGCTATGGGAAGTTCTTAGTATCAAGTATATTTCTCCATTGCTGTTCGGAAGAGCATCCTGGGAGGCGAGTACCCAGGAGATCGTGGTACTGAAACTTTCGCAAACGATGCTCCTCATCTAGTCGGTTTTTGTTGCTCATTGCACCGGCTGAGTAATTCCAAGATATCCTAGGAAGATCAATAATCGGCAAACCAGTCTTTCTGGCTATTTTTCCACTGTCCCTCACTTCAATTGCGTTTATGCTTTCCA
The DNA here is from genome assembly GCA_002242865.1 of Clarireedia sp. CPB17. Taxonomy (NCBI): domain Eukaryota; kingdom Fungi; phylum Ascomycota; class Leotiomycetes; order Helotiales; family Rutstroemiaceae; genus Clarireedia; species Clarireedia sp. CPB17. The sequence continues at coordinate 33,948 of LLKJ01000057.1, forward strand.
AATCAATTGAAAACCCTTTCGTAGCAAGGTTGCCTGCAAGATCCAGTAACCGGGTTACAGAGCTCAACTTGCGCACTAATGTAGGTGTATAGTCAAGATCTTTTTGTGCAATTCCAAGGCTGTCTCTAATTTGGCGGAGCGGGCCAGCCAAGGCAGAATGAGGTCCAATTTCCACAAACTGTGAGATCTTTTATTCATCTGATAATGCAGCCTTGACAGCTTCACTGAAACGTACCGGCGATTCCAGATTTTCCCGCCAGTAACTTGGTCCTGGTTTGAACCCGTCCGGCATCTTTCTAGCTTTGACGGATGAGTAAAAGATAGGTACTATACGCTCCTTGCAGTTAGAAAGTGGGATTAAATCAAAATGCAAGAGAGTATTTGTCAATCGATTTTCGTAGTCGTCTCCAATCAGTTTCATGTGATGAGAGTGATAAGCTCTACTACTGGTCCGCAGCTTACGTACAAAAATGCTATCAGCTTTCAAACTTTCCAAAGCTTTGGCAGCGGGTTCAGTGTTACCACTAAGAGTAAGACTAGTGGGTGAGTTGAAGCAAGCAATCTGGAGTCCTTCGACGAGATAAGGTTATACTTCTTCAGGACTAGCACCAACCGCCAGCATTTTCCCAGTCATGGTTAGCGTGCTAACTCCCCATCCTCGATAGAATGCAGAAATGATAGCTTCCTCAGCCGAAATAAGATTGGCAGTATATGTAAATGCAATTTCTCCGGATGAGTGCCCAATACATGCAGCAGGTTTCATGTTCCAAAGTCGTAGTAGGTCAACGATGGCGATCTGAATGGCCGTGCAAGATGGTTGCGAGATTTGAATATCATCGATTCTGCTGCTTGCTTCTGGCTCCATCAATACATTCTCGAGTTTCCATGTCGGTGCGTCGTTGCCTAATGACTGCAGGGCGCGATCAAGCTTTCGGATGGTGTCAAGATATGAAGGGAATGTCAATATGAGCTCTCGGCCTATCTGAGTGCTCTGAGCGCCTTGTCCGGTAAATATGAAGGCTATGTTTCCTCCGCTGCCCTTTTTTCCAAATGTGATTTCATGTTCCATCAAATCTTCTTCTATATCATCTTCTCGCACCACAGAATAAGCGTAATTAAAGAAGGATGATCGTCGGTATCCAAGTGTATAAGCTAAATCTGAGATGTTATAATATTCTGCCACGTCGCGAAGTCTTTCAATGTTTCTTCTTAGCGTTGATGAATCATGAGCGGAAAAGATAAGCAAAAACTCCGAGCGCCGTACCGACAGTTCTGGGAAGCTGCTGTTGGCACCGACTACTTCTTTTAGTGCTTCTTTATCATCGTTGTTCAACTGACCACGTCTTGTATGTGTTATCATTCCGGGCAGAATAGAAGCTGCACCTTCGATAATTGCATGAGCATTTGCACCGCCGTAACCGAATGAGTTGATACTAGTACGGGTGGTAGAGAATCCGGTAGGCCAGGGTGTTATCTTTGTGATTATCCTAATGCGATTCTCTCTAAAATCAACTGCAATCAATGAGTACATAGGCACACAGGAATATGCTGGGGTACTTACTTTTAGGGTTCAATTTCTTCACGCCGATTATAGCTGGTATACTCCTCTTCTCGATAGCCAAGTATACTTTGATGATACTGGCCAGTGCGCTTGCTGCCTCACCGTGGCCGATGTTGGTTTTCACCTGAAAGTTTTAGTTCGGTAGGCAGGGGTCAAGAGATAGGAATATACCGAGCCAACAAGAAGTTCATTCCTTTGCGAACCTTCTATGAAAACATCTCCAATCGCTCTGACCTCCGTTGGGTCTCCAGCCTGAGTACCAGTGCCGTGTGTCTCAAAATAAGAGGTATTATTGGGATTCAAACCAGCGAATTGGTATGTAGTGCGTATAATACTCTCCTGTGCCTTGGCGCTTGAGCACTGAACATGCTGAAATGATCGCCGTTCACTCGAACCTCCTCTAATATAAAGTCATAGGGGTATTTATGCCAACCTAGGCACTGTTCTTCCCGAAACCAGTCCACTTCGACGACTTTCTCTGTTGGAACCGTCTCAAGAGCTCGTATGAATACGGTAGGTGGCGGCCTTTTTGATCTTATCAATCGGTCAGTGAGATCTGGGAGGCGTTGAGAAGTCGATTTACCTTGTGTTGTCCCAATTTGGTAGTTCCCATATTGAAAGCGCATGAATGATGTCGTTGACGGCTTGTTGTTGCGCAAGCTTGTTCTTTGCTGTTTCGTCCGGCGCGAGAGGAATATGAAACTGGGCTGGTGGTGCGTCTTTTGGTCTCCAATCCGGGAAGTCCGGAAATGGCGTGTCGAGCATAATTATGCCAGCAACCTCAATTTCTGGTATGCTGTCTAGATACATTGCGCCCTGGATTGATATGGATCCGCCAGCAGACCAACCTTCATGGATTTTTAATGTGAGACTTTTGGAGCGCGTATTGGGTACTAACCACCGAGAAAAATTTTACCCCTCGAGACTTTGCCGCGGATCAGGCCAGCATAAAATTGACCCATCTCTTTGATACCACCCCCGAACTTCCCACCATCATGAATATGCGGATGAGATCCCCCAGACATCGCGGCCAAGGCTTTCGAGAAAATAGTAGGGTAGAACAGTACCACCGCCATCATGGAAAAGAAAAAGTGGAATTTTCGATCTGTGTCGTCGTCCAGCTTTCTGAATAGGAATTGGGTTCTCCATAGCAATCATGGATCCGCTGGATTTAATGATCTTTTACTGTAGTCGAGTTATCTAAGATTTGGTGCAATATCGTGGAATATATGAAGATGAGAGGCAACGAATGCTTTGGTATCCAGAAGTAAGACAATCATTCGCAGAAAAACTCCATAACCGGATGTCTTTCTAATGTATAGCTTAGAAACAGTCCCGTATAATCGGTGTCCGAACACAGATGCGGTAGATCTCCCACGATCTCAAGTAGCAATTATTTGTCATTAATAAAAGCGGAACACAAACTGGATCTCACTTGCTTTTGCAAGCATATTTTACAAGCAAGTGGTACTTTCCTATTTAAATCCTCTAAGGCTTCATCAACGGAACAATTTTACTTACAGCACTGACAATTATCTGTATCATGTCTACCACAGTTTTAGGGCAATCTACGGGACCTCCCGAGCCTAAAACTCTCATCACTAAGTTAACACCACTTGATCTTCTCATGCCTCGCACTTATGTGATTGGAGTAACAATCGCTTGGCCATCTCCCGCCGTATCAACGTCGAAGATGTATACAATCATCTCAAATCCGGACTGAAGCGGACAATTGCGGAGATTCCTTTCTTAGGCGGATCCGTTGTTCCTACAACCTCTCCTGTTAAATTCCAGATTGAGACATTGCCTGAGGATTTCGAAGGCGAGCAGCTGATATTCAAAGACCTTCGCAGTGGCAGTGGGAACAATTGGCCACATTCTTATAAGAGTTTACGAAAAGCCGGGTTTCCAAGCTACGTATTTGCTGAAGAATGCCTAACTCCGTCCAAGCGCTACCTTGGGAAGGAGAGAATGCCCGTGATGGCAGCACAGGCAAATTTCATCGACGGCGGTTTAATCCTACATCTTAGTGTTCTTCATACAGCGTGTGATTGATTCGCCAGCAGCGTTATTATTTCCGTTCTATCATCGAAAGTATACGCTTCGTGGTCAGCGGAAGAAGGGATTGACATTTCTCCGACTCATAAATTAGTCTCGGATTCTCTCGATCGATCTCCACTCATGCGCGGCAACCCCGATGTTTCCAAAATGGATTTACGGGAGTATAAAATGCAACATGCAAATTCTGAACTCGAGAATCCTCGAGCGTACCTCATTCAACCCCCAAAATCGATCTCGGAGATGGAAAATGTTCTATTTTCAATTTCCACCACAAAATTGGCACAGTTAAGAGATTATATCTCGGCATCTAGCTCCTCTGGATCATGGCTTACTGTGAACGATGCGCTTTCAGGCTTTCTATGGTACTGTATCAACCGTGCGAGGTTCCGGAAGCCTGATGGAAAACCCATACGTGGACATTTAGCTCTCGCATCTGATAGACGCGTGGTTCTCAATCCTGCGCTGCCGACTACTTATCTCGGGAACGTTTCTACAGTGTTTCCTATTACTCTCGATATCCACCCTACGTCTATCTATGAAGCCGCACTTGCTATATCGGAGGCACGAAGTGGGTTTGATGATAAATACCTCCGAGACCTTATTGGCTTTCTTGGCGGATTGGAGGATATCACTTCGGAGCGTGTTATGTACGCTAAGACTCTGAATCCTATCCTGGCTATCAGTAATTTGAAAGATATGGAATGTGATGAGAAAGACTGGGGTGGCTCTTTGGGAGTTCCTGATTGTATGAGGATAGGTAGTCATATTACGGATTTCATCCCACGAGTCTTCCCGATGCCAACAAGACGAGATGGTACCATCAATTTGGCTGTCTGGATTGAGCATTCCGTTGTACAGCGTTTGATGGACGATGATCTATGGAGTCAATGGATCATGCCTCTTCGTACTTAGAATAAGCCCGGAGCGTTTGCGGGACTTGCTCCGCCCATTATCCAACTTGGAGACAGCAATTCCACGTTATCTTACATATAGAATTCTCGTAAAATTTTCCTTCTTGTGGTTATTCCGAAAAAATCTGAGGCGAACTCTCCAAAGAGCGGTTTGCGGACCTTGCTATCGAATAAAGGGTCCGTATAGCTTGTGGCGGGGTCCGATAACTCCGTGAGAATGAGAACACCGATCGATCACAAGATACAAGATGAGCCTGCTTTCTGTGATCCATCGATCCATCCATCTACGTTTCATTAATTCTAGTCTAAACTCAACTGCACCGCTCTCAGGAATACCACCATGACCACCCTCGAATCTTCACCACAGCAACCAAATCAATTTCGATTGCCACCCTTGTTTCTTGAAGCCATTGAAGACGAATCATGGGTCCCAACTCCAGAGAACTGGCTTTATGGGTGCTGGTACATGACTCATACGTCTCAAAAATACTATCTGGAAGGCACCAAAAACTTCGTCATCCAATACGGCCCTGTCATGAATGGAGTATGGCCTTGTTCAAATCAAGAACTAGTTAGCCTTACACCACTTACCCAGCCCGATCGTGTCTACACGGCCTTTGGAATTGACACCCCAGTCGCTGGTCTTAATGATGCTTGGCTTTGCCAATGTACCGGTCACCTCAGTCACATCTCAGATTACGTTGCATTCCTTGCATGGGGAAAGGATGATCGGGGTATCGATTGGGTGGTACTATATTCGACTCCACCTCCGGGTGCTACGGTGGGACTTCCAGCACAGACAGCGATAATGAGTCGAGCACGGTGTGGTCCTGATGAAAACACGGTGGAGAAAATCAAAGAAGCGTTGCGTGCCATGGGGAATGTGGAGTTGTGTAGCATGGTGGATAACATTGGGGCACTACCGCATGATCCAGTTGAGCCTGAACGTCCAACATGTGAATATTATGTTGTGCAGAATGTAGATTCTCTGACTAGATTTTGATTGCAAGGCAAACTATCATACATTCCCGGCAGGAGATATTTATGTAGCTGATAGCTGGCTCGGGTACAGGCTGTGCAACAAAGTATATGATGAACATTACTGTGGTGTTTGGATAAATAAGTGTAGTCCCTGTTCGAGCACTAATATTTGGTGAACCAATCTGCTCGCAGATATAACTCTGCTATGCTACTTGATTGGTCAAACTTTAGTTCGTGGAGCGACAGGGACTACACTTATTTATCCAAAAACCACAGCACCTTTATTATCTTGTTTGCGATGATCCTCCTTTCTATCATAGGTGATTCGCGGTCTGGGAATGCATGCAGAGCAGATGCCAAGCGGATACTAGGCGGTTGGGGTTGGGGCTGCCGGACTCACAAAGCACATTTGAAATATGCACCTCTGTTACTGTATGCAAATCTACGTTATTGTCGTTGTGGGGTCATGAAAGACCGAAAGCTTCGCAAGAGCAAGCTATGGGGAGAGTCTCTTTCTGACCAATTACATGAACGGTAAATGCAACGTTGGGACACACGTATCAAAGTAGCGAGATTGCGATAACGCTAGGTAATTTGAGAGATATCCTAAAATTAAGGTTACGGAGTTGGCACGCGGATACACGGATGTACAATACTCCAGCCTTTCTGATTCGTGAATGTGTTCGCCTATTTTGACTTTGAAAAAAAAGGGGGTCGCCGCTGTAATTATCCCTGCCGGCAGACGTTCGGTAAACTTACTACGCGCCATATGCAGGATTCCAAATTTATGCAGTCAGCATTTGCGTGGATTCGCATCAAGCACCCGCTCTCATTGGTGGATAGGAAGGGCAAATCAATGCCGGTACAGGCTCGGCAACTTTAAATTCTGGGGAAACCTTTGATCGAATGATTAGCAGGGATGTGTATCTATTTATGAGACCAACCTAGTTATAGCTCGGAAAGTTTATTTTCACAGCCTTAAACAGTCGAGTCGGTCGGCTCCCTACTAAACAGATCTTCTACATCCCTAATATGACGTGTTAAGTAGATATCATCCAGTTCCATCATTGAGATTAGTGAACCTGCTGAAGAATTGTTCACCGTGTGGCTCATATCATCCAAAAAGAAATGTCTTTGTAGGTCCTCCTATTCCTTTTTGTACACCGGTAGATGGTATGGTATGGTATACTAACGCTGGGTTTGATACTTTAGACAACAGAGACCTCCAAAGCTTAGGCACGCTTGCAATGAATGTCATGCATCTAAGGTGAGGCTGATTGTATCAGGCATAAGAATTATTTCTCACTCATTTTGAGTAGGTCAGATGTACCGGAGAACGTACCGGATGTCGAAGATGTGTTTGTAATCAGCAAACATGCACATACAGTATCTCAATGGTCGGAAAAGTCCAGGGTCGGCGACGTCGGATATCTCACCTAAAGGACAACAGAGATAATGGGCTGGATTCTTGGTAGGTTCATCTGGTTACATATTACATGAGTGATTACTAATAAGGGTAGCTTCAATACAATCCAAGTCCCTGGCGTTCCAACACCAATCACAAGCGCGATTCCTCCAAGTCCAAAAAGTCTAGAAACTGAGATGAAATCTATAGAGGATGCTACTGAGCCAGAGATAGCAGAAAGTCGCACAATTACCGTATCACCCTCGAAAAGTAACACCACAGTTGTTTCCGACGAAGCCGCAACATCACTGCAAATAAGTGCTTCAACAAGCTCTGCAGAAATAGAAATTTCCAACTGCCAAGGCACGTCCATGGATTTCGAATCATTGTGGGACTTTGGTGGTGATATGGGAGACGAAATGCTTCCTATTTTATGTGAGAATGCTACTACATATAATTCGTCCTACGGAGATGTAGGACTCAACGAATGTTCCGTTGCTGAAATGGGTACGGACCTCACACAATCACACAAGGAATTATCGCCAATACCCCAAACGGAAGTCACGGAATCTCGAAGTAGATCCGATTCCTACCAGCGACAATCAAGAGATAGAGAGCAACAACCATCAATCAGCACACAGCCAACAATGCGACAAGGAGAACGCTACCGTGAGAGCAATAGCTTCGAGCCAATATCCTTTGATTTTCCCAACACTCCATACACACATTCTCGGCATAGCTCGCGGAATTCTTACATACCCAGCCATATGCCCAGTCCGACATCTCCCGTTCTACCATCAGTAGCATCCTTCCATGCTACTTCAAAATGCCTCATTATCATTGGGAAACTTCAGAAGCTTCTCCTCCGCCATTCCTCACTCTCCCTCGATATCATATTATCCACGAATAAAAACGCATTGTCGGAGCTGTTGAACTTATTGGACACTTCTCCCGAACTTACCGAAGACTACTTTTCCCAGATTGGTAGTGACTTCTCGCAAAACAGTCATTCTGTGCCGTTGATGATTTATGTCATCACCTTGAAACATATTTGCGACCTTTATATCCAAGCCTGCCGGATCTTTAAGTCCTCTCATCCCAACCACGAACGATCACCCTCAGCTTTATCGCCTCTCAGTACGTCATCTTCACGCTCCAGCTCACAGTCCTCTCTACCACAACTCGACTTTGGTACCTTTAAGATCGATGCAGCGTCGCAACGTCGTCTCTTTTCCGAGATAATTTTGAGGGAACTGCATAACTTTTTGGTGGTTTACATGAAGGTAAAGGGTCTCTTTGAGAATGAATTGGATGATATCGGTACGCAGATGGGGTTGGTGGAGGACATGTTTTTGGGTGTTAAAGATGGAATTTACAGGTTATGTGAAAGTATTAGGACGTGAACAAGCTCGGCGATAAGGACGTACGTACACGAATGATGGATTGGAGTTACGGTGTGATGGTCCTGTCATTTTCTATCCTGGCCGGGTAAGCGCTATGTTTATTATCAGCCCTGATGTTTTTCCTCTGTAGATGGCATGAATTGATTCCATGGCGTCGGCGTACAGCAGTGGTTGTGTCGTCGAGTCCTAGAGTTGGGGGAGTTAGTTAGCCGTTCTTGGTGCAGTCACCACCGTGTTAGCGTCTAGAAACACTATCGCATCGTCACCCATACCCTACTTGCATTTATGTCTGGCGCCAGACCCATGGGCCATGACTTCGCGAAGTCCCTTAGCACGGTCGAAGCTATGTTGGGTTTAGAGGATGAGACTGTTAAGGAAATGAAGGCGTTTGTAGAAATGGTGAAGGGAGGAGCCACGCAGGCTGGTAGCAAGGGCGCGGAGATGGAAGATCCCGGGACAACTGGCGGGGGAGAAATACATGGCGCAGGCGGAGAATGAATACTACAGCGAGCAGTGGTGGATGGGCGTGGAGCTCACTATGTCAATTACTGTACCTAAAACCTATCACTGTCTTTTCAGCTACAAGCTCTGTCCCCAAAGTCTCCAAGGCCGTAGTCCCATCCCAAGAAAGCTCACCAATTGCGACCTCAGAACTTAGACAGACCTGGGCTATCCTCCAAGAAACACTGCTCTTAGATGGAAATCACCTCATTTCCTATATTTTCTTCACCATATAACTGCGCATTGAGATTGCCGCGTTTATGCTCGCGTTCATAGTCTGCATGGGAAATTCGCATCCTGGTAGCCTCCGATAGTGATTCATGAATCCCACAACACTTAACGCCATGCTCCCAGTTGTATAATCCTGGTCGTCAAGCTATGGCGCTTCGATCTACCTGATCATTTTTCTTAACTATCTGTCGGAAGTCGGGGCTTACGGGTGCACGGGCCCATCGACCGTAACGACCGTAACGGCCGAGCCGCGGTTCGTCCCCGAACCTCACTTATACGGCCGGCGCATCTACCCTTCGTACGAGCACTATATACGGCCGGCGCATCTGCCCTTCGTACGAGCCCTGTATACGGCCGGCGCATCTACATGGGATCCCGGAGTCGTACGGAGGCTGCCTATATAAGCAGAGGTTCGTAGCTAGTTAGTTAAAAAGAATTAAGACGATTTTACCCACTGAACACTGAACACTGACTGCCTTATATCAAGCATCTAGACTGCACCATTTGCTCTAGGGAACTCCTTTTTCACTGCACAAACACTAGACTCAAAAGAGCGAGAGAGGATGTAGTCAACGTTCCCTGCGGGTGCCTGGATTTTAATATAGGTTTATGTTTTCATTGTATTATTCAATCTCCTAGATCCGGGTTTTCACCCTCTGAATAAGTTATGCTTGTATCAACCTTGCTCGAATTTTCCTCGGTCCGATTCACAGTCAACGGATTCAGTCTTGCTTGTCAGATTCTGCACCCTAAATTTGAAGCAAGCGTTGCAGAACGGAGCACCTGCATGTACATACATAGACTTCAACAAAGGAGGAGTATCCTCATATAAAATGTCCTCAAGCTCAACCCAAGGTATATTCGCACAATTATAGATCTGCTCCGCATTATAACCGCAAGTCGTCAATGCCTTTCTAAAAGCATCATCTGCATGAGCATCTCGTACGCTTCAGAGTATGTCCCTTGTAGTGCATGAGTTTACTTCTAGGAAAAGATCTCCATAGGTCTGAGCACCGCTCGTTAGGAGCTGCTCTAATGTTTCTTGACGCCATTGTGGAATAAGTCCTGACTTTAGATGGTTTCGGTGTGAATGACACTGCATCACCATATAGCTTAACGTCTCGATTAAATTGGCCTCGGGTCCAGAATGTATTAGTTCAGTCCACGGTACGTCAGATGAGTTATAGACGTCTTATGGTGAGTAACCACATCTCATTAGCGCCTGCCTCCAGCTCCGTTCATAAGGAGTATATTGGGCGGCAATGCCACTTGGAGTTCTCCCAAACTTGTCAACAGCAAGTACATCTCCACCACCCTTAATCACACGAACAAGTACGTCTGTAAGCATATCATGAGGGCGATAGATGAGTGTACTAGGACCGTATGTTCCTGGAGGGCCCATACCATCACAGTATTCATTTGTTGATTTAAGAAATATATGAAAGAAATTTCTCCGATCCTTGTCCACAGAGTTAAATTCGACTCCGCCGTCCATGAGAAGTTTCATCACTGCAAAGGAATCTTCCACGTAGTATTTTTTAAAATCTGATACAGCCCGATAAGACGCCTCTGCAGCCGTAAGAAAAGCGGTCTTGCCGTCGCAATCTCGGTCATTAACGTCATCTAACAGTGCTCCTTGTGATAAGACTGCCTGTATCAATTCCTAAAAGATGTTAAAGGTAGTAGCTATTATTAAACTTATCACTGTCAGACTTACTACGTGTAGCTCGCTCACTGCCTCCATCATAGCACTGCGCTCATACCCACCACCGGCCTGGGAGTTGCGCAGAGTCGCATCTGCTCCAGCATCTAGCAGTATCTTTTTGCAATTAATTATATCTCTTTGCTCGTTATTGGTTGCTACATGCATATTGAAACCAAAAGAACACAGCAATGGAATCCTATAGGGATCGTTAATGCTTGACCAATCGCACTGGTAGAGTGATTCTACGTACAGGGGTTCAGCAGCGGAATCGGTTTCGAACGAGTTGACATCTGCCCCTTTTGAAACAAGGTACTGGCAAATATCTGGGGCCCAAGGATTAGACTCGATGCTATTCAAACAGCGCTTTATACATCAGCAAATGCACAGAATTTCCCATGAGTGTTGAATCGTTTGCCCCCAATAGAGATCGACCATTTGTATCACAGTCGGTCAATGATGCTAACCCATCTTGTAACATCTGCCTGAGTTCATGCAAGTCTCCGTCTTCAACCAGCTGAAAGATTTTCGAGTTATTGGGAATTACTGCGTGGAAGGAGATTGTCGGTGCAAAGGAATATCCACCATTTCGTGTCATATGCTAGAAGAACGAAGCACGAATCTGCATCTCTCTTTTTTTGGTTCGTGGCAGGATTGAAATGGTTCCTGCAAACGATTTGGTAATTTCTTCAGTAGTAAACCTGGGAATAGTATGACCTAAGGTGGATTCTCGAGTCGTAGATGTCATCAGTAGTGTTCCTGTTGAAGTTTCAAAGGTCTGATTTTGATAATCGATGCATTTCCCTTGTAATTGTCGATCTTTCTGCCAAGCTGCGTCTCGTTAATTTCATTGGGATAAGATAGTGTGAAGACAGTCTCACTCATATTGCGTATCTGTACGGACTCGGACGACTCAAGTAAACCCCTCATCTTCTTGAATACGTGCTTCTGTTTGATATCAACATCTTTGAGTATGGTCTTCATGATGCAAATAACATCTTCGGCAATCAAGTAGACCTCTGGCGAATCGATATCCATATCTTCTCTGCATTTTTCTCTAAGACTGTATAAACGATTGACACAACCCTGAAGCCGGTTAGTGAGCTCCTCGTGTTTCTCACTAACTCTAGAAGCGTTCAGCTGGTGTTGGAGACTCTTCATCATCCCTTCCAGAAACTTGGTCTGGTCTTTAAAACCCGAGCTCATTGACTGTTGGAAGGCCTCTAGAGATCTCCTGATGTTATCCCCTTGACCTCTAATATCCGCGCCAAGGACAACAAATTGTGTAGCAATCTGATCTGCATATTGATCGGAGTGGATGTGAACCTGATCGAAGCGTGTAGAAATATCTGTTGTGATCCTAGATGTCGAGCTCTGAAGTTGATCGGAGAGATTGATTAGCTCCTGGCTGGTCTTTGCATTCGCAGTTTTCGCGGTTGCTATTTGGTCCCTGCCCTGACAGCTAACCAGAGGTCAGCGATATTCATTAAATAGAAAGGAATTTGATTTACCAGCCAGCAACAGTCAACTGAAGGTTGAGGATTTGTAACTAATGAGCAGTCAGCCGATAGTTCACGTTAAGGATAAAACATCTGACATACTTGTCGTGAGACGATGTCGTGAATCTCACGGAGATCGCTATCTTTGATATACCACTTTAAGCGTGGGAGGATTTTATGCTTTCTGGCCGCCGCAGTTTTCCATGTCTTAGCCCTGGCCACGATAGGCTTCAGATTATCGACACACTGTTGGATGGTGCTTTCCAAAAGCTGGAAAAAGGCTCCATCGCTATGTGATGATACTCCCCCCGCAGTTTGGGAATTCTCAAAAGACCTAGCTAGATGTACGATATAGGTTAATGTGTCGTTAAGTGACTGAAGCGATTCATCTGCTTGACGGAAAGCGGTTGCGCCCTTGGACAGGCTCGAGATTGTGTCATAGACCTTATCCATCAGATAGTGAAGCTTTTGTGACAAGGCTATGATACTCACCAACTTGGTTGACTGCAGGCCAAGTCCAGCAACTGCTATCACACTGGCTGTGATACTCAATGGATCACCCATGGTTCACAGGCGGGCTGGGGCATGGGATTTGTACGGTGGCTTGGAAGTTGAGGTAAAATGAATCAAAGTCAGACGGGCATTGCGACATTTTTAAAGTATGAAGAAGCAAGGCTGTAGCTGAGGTTGTAGATTGAGGCTGTGGCATGGTGGCCGTCTCTGTGATATGTACCTCACCCACACACACCGCGACAAGCGTAGGAAAGTTGACAGATGCAATCATCCTTGCGGAGATTTTCCTGTAGCCACAGTGCATTGCAGATAAGATGCTCTTCGATGAACAATAAATGACGAAGAAAGATATATTCTCTGTATTCGGCCCAATTCAGCAAGCCCCTTTGGGACATTCTGTCGAGGGGGAGACTACAGTACCAATTGCGGGGTAAATCTACTGTAGGGTCAGTCGTGCGGAGTGAAGCGGGCGAGGCGGGTTACAATGATTCATCCCACTCAGAAAAAGTGCACAAACACAACCCATCCATATTATTCCAATCCTACTGCAAGTCATCGCGCGACCGCCTTGTCCTCTTTTGTCAATGTGTTTATTGTTTGTGCTGGTCTCTTACTTATGCATTGCCTCTCGAAATACTGCCGCCACCACCACGTTGCGCAGCCCGGCCTTGCAGCTGATTCTCGAATGATGGCACAGAACGAATGGCCACTCCAGCAAGCACGATACACGACGTTTCTATCAATGGCAAGATTATCCGTGGCACTGGCTCGGATCTGCGACCGCCCTGCTCTTAATTAACTTCAACATTAGGTTCTATGATTGCTACCTCCGCGATATCTTGATCCTCTTCCAGCACTTCTATGCCCTTCCGCAATTGCAAACTACCACAACGATGACCTTCGATATTTACAACTTTCAGTCTCGTGGATGATTGCGACCCCTAACATTAGCCATACTATGAATTATATGAAGGCACGCGCTGTCTAATCGGATAGTTTCAAAGCGAGCATCGCGATCGAGTAGTTGTTCAGCTAATGGGGTAAACAAACATGCGCGAGGGAGGGGACAGCGAACCATCATGGAGACGCGCTGAAAAAATGCGACGAACGCGCCAGCGATAAAGGTGTTAGAGCTTGAGCTGGATACAACTGGCGAGCGGCTTGAAGGGTCGGCAATGAAGGAGGGGTGATGAACGAAGGGTTGAACAGGATAGCTTGGTTAACTCTACCCAACGGTCACCAAGATTGACGGACAGAGGAGTGATGTCGGACCAGAGATCGGGCTATCAGCTACAAATTAGATCAGGCCGTATGTATGGTGATGAGCGGGCGGCGACATCGGATTTTTTCATCCTGCAAGTCCAATAGTGTCAGACTTTCTGCATCACACCACGGTATTCATGCTGTTAACTCATAGCAAGCGCTACGAGTAGACAGTTCGTCAGCATGTTGCAAGACACTCTCGGGTTTCAATCACCAGTATGTCCACTTTCCTGCGTCATTTGCTTTGAGGAAGTCCTTTTGCCCAAACACCAGACTCGAAAGGAGAGAATATGTAGTCGAGAGTCGCTACGGGCCGCTGTGCTCCAACATAGTTGTTGCTTCAGTTTTCCATAAGAGTAGAAAGCTTCTATCGTGCACCCTTGCTGAACATTTCCTACATACATTCGCTATCTTCCACGGCGGAATAACTAGGGAGTCCTCTTCTGGAAGCAGGACTTGAAGCAGTCCTACATGAAACTGGTGCATATACATACCACAACGTCAATTCAAGGGGGCTGTCCTTTGTTGCATGAGGCAATTTGCATCGGCGCTCTAACCGGCATTCTGAAAAGTACTATCATAGCAGCGACTTTGGCCTTGCTTTGTCCGTTTCAGACGCAATAGATGCTGAATTATCAATATACAAGTCTTTGAGAACTGTAGGCTTACTCGCCATTTTCTTGCTGCTATTGTCTCGTTATGTTGTTGCCGCCTATATTCCTTGTTTCCAGCAGTGAGCCCACCAACCTTACAACCACATACGTAACCACAATGGTACCTGCGGCCGCCCCTAAAACTCTCAGATATACTTACAATTTTAATGCTCGTGACGTAAAATCTGCTATTCACTGATGCAAAAATGACATACTCTTGGTTAACCTCTCTGGTCGCACTGTTTATAAGCTGGTGGTTCGTGTCAATAACTGCTTCGCTCAAAATGTTCCATCCTCAATGTTCCCTTTCCGTGTCCACCGTCCCTTGACATCGACATGTCAAAAAATTACTATTTCCCAGCCGTCTCTCCGCTATTTCTCATTCAAAGCAACCATGCCCACGCAAGATAAGATGAATCTCCAAGATGGAGAAAAAATGGTTATTGGACAAGGAGGGAAAGAAACTGCCACGTATGAGGATCTGAAGGCTTCTGATGAATCGCATCAGATGCATGGCTTCGGCCACCCGCTCATGCAAAAAGGACCAAGGCAGCTTGTTGTTTTCGAATCCGGTGATGGCGCAGTCTTGAAGGATGTAATGGGAAAGGAATATCTAGATGCAATGGCTGGTATCACTGTCGCTCATCTTGGTCACGGGCGGAAAGATCTTGCACAGGTTGCTTTTGAGCAGGTACCTCAACCTTTTCGCCTCTCATGACTAACGCTAACACGCAGTGAAGATGTCAAAGCTGGAAGTCTCCTCTAACCAGCGCAACTTAACTAACAACAACGCTGTCAAACTCTGCGAACGGCTCTCAGGCCTCGCAGCACAGGCTTTCCCAGATATGAATGGCTCTCGCGTATATCTCACTGCTGGCGGCGGTGAAGGCATCGAGGCCGCGTATCACCTTGCGCTTAGGTACTGGAACAAGTCCGAACCTCTAGGAACCAGCTACGGCGAGGGGTACAAGGAGCAAAAACTCATTTCTTTCCGCAACTGCTATCACGGGAGCACATTCATTCCTGCATCTATGAAGCCTGAGTTCTCGGACTACGGGTGGAAGAGATGGATGGAAGGTCATGACTGTGAGGTGTATGAGAGCCCCTCGCATCGGATGTTTAGCAGCATTGACCCGCCACATGAGCTTTTTATCGACATAAACAAAATGAAGCCGGGTGAGAACGTCGGCCAGGCTGCTGGTGAGTAATTAATCTCTTGCGTCAATTCTCTCGTACGCTCATACTTGAACAGCGAGGCAACTAAAGGAGCGTATCCTCCAAGAAGGCTTTGAAACAGTCGCGGTTTTCGTATTTGAGCCGGTCCAAGGTGATGGTGGCGCAGTCGACATGCATAGGGATTCCTTCCCGCTCGCAAAAGAGATCTGCCAGAGATACGGCGTTCTGATGATCGCAGATGAGATCATGTCTTTCGCTAAAACCGGACACTGGTTTGGCATGGAGCTGTACGGCGTCTGCCCGGATATCATGGTGATTAGTAAGGGTCTGACGTGTGGCTATCTCCCGGCCGGTGCAGTCGTCTACCAGGATTATATTTGGCAAACTGCATTCAACAACCTCAGCACCAAGGTCATGCTTTCCGACGTCTGGCAACACGACTACACCTGGTCCGGGCATCCTGTCTGCTCGGCTGTCGCTCTTCGCGCGCTGGACATCATCGAAAATGATAACCTAATCGAGCTATGTGCTAAGCGCGGTCGAGAGTTCTTAGATATTTTGAAGTCGGAGGTGGAGGGTCTGTATGTAGTCCAACAGGTCCGCGGAACCGGCGTAATGATTAGTGTGGATCTGATCTCAGACATTGCAACGGATGTCGAGCAGAAGGTATTACTGGAGTATGGATTGTGCTGAGGGCAAGTACCAACAAGCATTGTTTGCTTCTGACGCCGCCGTATTCTATGACTGATGAGCAGTTCAAGAAGGTAGCAGAGCCGCTGAGGAAGGTACTGACTAGCTTCGCGACGCTGGCGGAGAGTGCGATAAGTAGAAGTCGGCAGCGCTAAATAGCGGAAAGAACTGCTGTAAATCAAATGACGATTTTATCAGATTTCTCTCCACCGCTCAATAACATAGCATTTCATCTTGCTCTTGAATTCATCCCTAGTACGTCGTTGCTGATTTTCCATTCGTGGCCTGTCATGAATGCAGATCCATAATCATTCCCATCAAAATCTGTTGTACCGAAGGGTGATTCGCACTCGTGATTGGTGACTCGCATATTCGTACCGAATCTAACTATACATCAATCAATGCCCACCAATAGCATACTATTCGAGGATACTTCTTGGTTAAATAATTCGAACAATGCTGGAAAGTTATTTTTGGGTATCCTTGCTGATGATGGAACTCATAGAAAGGAAATGTATCTTTTTTTTTTTCATTAGTGAACAAATGGCCAGGGAAAGAACTCAGTGACCTTCAAATAGGCCGAATGGTCTTTCTATAGACCGAGGACGTTCCTCCGACATCTGCTAATTTCAGCAAAAGCCGAGTATAAAGATCCGCTAGATAAGGGTTGAAGGACGGGGGCAAGCCGCAAATACACTACCAACCTATATATAAGAAGTTGGAACTGATTGCGCGCATAGATAAGCTGATGCTAGCATAAACGCCTACTCAAGCTTAACAGAGCGGGATGCTAGAAAGGAAACGGTACCGTAAAATTTTAGTCTACTTCTAGATTAGTCAAAAGAGTATTTGCTATGTTCCTATTCTAATCCCCTTTGCTCCAGTTCCTCGTTCAATGAAACGAGACATTAGTGTCTTCGAATTTTGAGGACATACACTAGCCTAGTGAAGTAGTTCAGAGTTCTATGAACTGTATTGGGCCACTATAACATTGTTTAAACCACATCCAGCACTGATCCTATCCAGCAATCCTATCTTATATCGTCGATAAGGGTATCCCATCAGTGCCAAGCAAGACAAGAAACTATGAATAGATATCTGGATCCAATCACCCTATATTCTGGCCTTTGCTTGACAAGGGTAGATATCGACGATCGACTAAAGTTAGCACACGACGTCTGGCCGTGGCCGTCTAGATAGACGATCGGCTAAGTTAGCACACGACGTCTGGCCGTGGCCGTCTAGTTAGACGATCGACTAAGTTAGCATACGACGTCTGGCCGTGATCCTCTAGATATTGACGATCACAAATAAACAAATTAGAAGCAAAAAGGTAATGTTGGTTTGGAAGCTGTATAAATAGGAGAGAACTTGTTGTACACGAGTAGACAATAACAGCTACTCAAAGATTGGAAGTCCGTTTTACTCACAGCAGCTATCAACAAACTCTTCTGATTGATCAACCAAATCTTGATATACCTGCCAGTACAGCCTCAACTTTTACCATCTCAAAGCTCAGCTTCAAACCACCGTTTTCTTGATCTTATATCCAGAACTCCAAGTCATCATGGAAGATACCCGCAGAATCAGCCATCACCGTTCAACCAACAGCCCCAACTCTGACCGTAAATCACCTAACTCAAACCCTCCCAGAACTGGGACCCATAGCCATTCAACCCCCGTATCCTCCACTAAGAGTGTTGAACCTTTTCGGTCATCCAAAGAAAATCAGACTCCACGACATCCCTCCAGCTCACAAAGTAGTTCCAGAGATGAATCTTTTAGGGGGGGGCTGGAGCTCACCCGAAACGAAAAAACCTTGATCAAAAACGAATACCGCCTAAGTTCTACACCCCGGCCACTTGATGATCCGCTGTTTCCATTCAAGACAGAGTCCCGAAAAATTCCTGGGTCTATTCGCACTCCCAGAGAAATGTTGAAAGACAACTTGAGGGCCCGCTGCGCCCGCTGCGGCCATAAGAGGCATTTGGAAGTATTTGGTTCAGACGTGGGAAAATGGGTTGAGAGGTTTTTTCGTTTGCCAGAGTCCCAGGCACCGATTATTCTTAAATACCCCGTTATTACTCCTCTCAAGAAGGATTCACCGACGATAATAGCGATGTTCTACCCCAATCCCAATGGGGGGATGAGAAGGCCACAAAGGGCTTACCTCGATAGAATCAAAATCCTTGCGGGTATGGGAGAGCAAACAATTATATATGTATGCCCTGAAATAGCAGCAGAAGTAAAGAGAATGAGGCCCAACGACAAACATTGGTATGTTATCTCAGACTATCCGAGTCTTAAGGACATACCGACAAATATATGTCGGTACGAAGAACAGGTGAAGCTATTCGAAAAGCTGAAAGGAGAGAGACCAGACTGGAAACTGGATGCAACATATAATAATCCCCACCAAATGGCAGCATACAATACCAAAGCGTTTGTTACTTATGATGCTGTTATAAGGAATCCGTTTGGTTCTAACAGATGGATCTACATGGACGCTGGGCTGTTTACTGAGTATGGCCCTGTAGATCGACAGGGCGTTTTATGGGGAGACGTTATGAAAGAGAAACTAGACCCAAAGAAATTCGATCGATCCATTGAGATCTCCGGAAACACTGGGGTAGTCATCGGGGGTTACAGGTTGTTCGCTGATCATGGAGATCGCGAACTCGGAATAAAGAGTATAAACCACGAGTGGTTCTCCGATCGTGAAAGAATGTGGAAAAGCCAACATTTTGCAGGGGGTGCTTATGCTGGAAATAGTTTGGGTATGCTCAACTTTGCTGTTCGATATATGCAGACAGCAAACGCTATGCATGCTGATGGCTACTATGTTGGACGCGAGGAGTGGATCTATCCTATGCTCGCTGTACGGTATCCAAACACGATCTTCCGAGTACCATGGGTAGCGACTCTAAATGTCGGAAAGAAACCGAATTTCCCTATGGCTACCTGCTACTCCACGTATGGCGATAAACCAGGCAAGAAAATATTCCCTGCTATCGAAGATCCTTTATCGACCATATATTGTCGCGGGTACAAACCAAGAAAGCCAAACGCAGATGGTACAGGACCTTACAAAGTGCTTAGTAAACAGTGAGTTTTCAAATATGAATATGAGCGGAATGTTCAGAGACTAACAATATTCGTAGAGAGATTGAAGATCGATCATACAGGGAAAGAATGAATGGGATAACAGGGTTTTTCGAAGGAACGGGGCCATTTTACACTCTTCAGGATAGACGAAAAGCAAAGGATATGAAGAGATGGAAAGATGAACACCAGTAGAGAATTTTTAGACGCCATTATGAATAGCGGTTGTCCGCTATTCTTGGGTGGTTGAGGTCATGAAATTGTACTGCGGGGCTACGTAGGGGGTGTGGGGGTTACGTCCTGAGGGGTTGAGTTATGGCCTATGTGCGCAGGTGAGTAAGTTAATTAGAGGTTGTCAGCAGGTAAGATTATTTCTACACAGTCAGCTGGGTATTGGAGTTTGTATTAGTATATGCTATAGAATGTGTTTTTGCTGTTATATATATACTATCTTTATGCATGGAATTCTGATGAAGTTCCTCACTACTACTCGAACTAGATTTGTTGAAAACAACTCGATTCGGGTCTATTGATATAGAGCGTATATAGGCCAGGGAGCAGAGTTAATACATGAACTTTAAAATCATCTTCAATTTATAACCTGCAAACAATCACTTCTACAGTCTACGTAAACCTGGACATAACGATGCCAAACAACAAACCCCCATAGCGGAACAAAATACCCGTAAATCAAGCATAAATTCCAACCTCTCACCCATTTCCGTCGATACGTTCTACTTAATGGCACTTAAGGATACAAACCGGCGCGAACCTTCGTCAGTTTGAGAAGTATCAACGCACGTGTTTGATACACCAGCCGAAAGGTCTTGACTATAGTTCACAAAACAAAGTAGAAATCGCATTTGGCGTTTTTTGCTACTTGAATGGACTGCGGTATGAGATGGAATCCTCTACTGTCTTGTCTTTCTGACTTGCCGCCTTGCTGGTGCTGGTCACAGGACACGCCGGGCATATCCTAATTGTCGGGTTAGCATTGGAAGAATGGCTGTAACCTGTGGGATTGATGCATATTGATGGAACATTCATCTGGGTAGAATTCAATGTATGAAGCCCAGATGTTTCAAGAATGAAGAAAGTGAACTTACAGAATTAGATGTGTAACATTTATTCAGCTCGCTGCCCCAAATCTCTCGACTCCTAGTATTACCATCTTGTTTGCATCCCCAGACGTTATTGTAAAGTGTCACCGTCTTTTATTAGCATATCTACGTACTTCTAGAACGCGCTTCGACTTAATTAGTCATTCTTCTGGCTGCGGCTGGGCTGGTTAAGTTGGTGGATCTGGGCTAGGTGGATCTACCGTATAGGTGGTGGCGGTTCTGGATCCCCGTCACTTGGCTGATTGTAAGCGTCCGGCACAACGCCGAAAACGCTGTTAAAGTACATCTCAGTCGCATACCATGCGTAGGTATCGGCTGGATAACGTGAATGTCAGTATAGGAACTTCGACTTTGGCGCAGATTTCTACTAATCATTCGTATGTGTGTATTTGGGCTGTTTCTTCGCGAACTTCTCCCCCAGATATAGTCCATACACAGACTTACCGAACTTGTGGTAAGGATCCAACACTTGATCGATTGCACCAGCTATTGCATTATGTTAGTAGTCTAGAATATAAACATGGCTCAGTATATACTGGGCAATTGTTCTATGATAGCGGGGAGATGGGTGAGCTCATGAAGTAGGATCTCCCCTTTCCCTGCCATTGGTAGCGGGTTTGTTTCTTCATTAAGCGCTCGCAATTCTTTCTTGATATCAGAAAGAAATTGCTGACCAGCAACAAATAAGGACGAGCATAGTACGATAGTATTGTCTTTGAGTTGGGTGCTGGTTCCGAATGCGTAGGTACTAATAGCCAAGTCGTTGGTCCTACCAGAACAATATACGCTTAGGTCGCCCTAGTCCACGCAAGATATTCGAATTTGAGGACAATGGCTACTAGGATCTCTGATATTCATCTCAGTATTCTGTCAGTGATTTTGGCACTTTCTCTTGGTCAGCTGTCTATTCTTTCTCTTGCTGAGCTGTCTTCTTTTTTCTACTTTTCCCTTGTCCTCTCCTTTTCCCCTCCAGCTTCTCCCCCGTTTCCCCTCCCAGTATGTATTCCGCGTCTGCTCTCTTCCTTTCGGCCTACCTAACCACCCACAGTCCCTCGGTATACCCGTGGGCCTTGCCGGCACTGTTGATTTGCCACATACTTGCTACCCCGGTCCGTCAGTTTTTATCTCTCCATAAGGGTGTGCCTGTTTCCCATACCAAGCCTGCTGAACCCATATCAATGTTTCATTCCTCGTTGTCCCTCTCTGCATATGCTTTTCGTGCCCATCACTGAGTGATATCAAATCCAGCCTGATGCTGGTAGTATACGTGATGATATGCGCAAAGTAATGTTGTTGTAGATTTGCATCTCGTTGCGGTCTGGTATATTGCCAAAACAATTCCAACTGTTTATTCGTCAGGTTCTTCTATTCTATTCTAGTGATTTTCAATGTTCTACTGACCTTCAATATTTGAGCGACTTTCCATATGCTATCGACTTTCGATGTTCGAGCGACTCTCTGTGTTTGAGCGACTAGGCTGCGAAATGGGTAGTCATGAGTTGGCTTCTCGCCAGTGTAAGGCGGTTTTCAATCTTCGAGCGGCGTTCAATGTTCGAGTGGCTTTCGGTGTTCGAGTGACTTTCAATGATTGCGTAACAGCGAGGTGCTTGATGTGATCGCCGGTGGAAGTATACCATGTAGTAAAGATCCACATGAATGTTGGGATAAGCCTCAAAGCCCACCAGTAGAGGCCATCCCTCCTCCGCCATAATACTCCAATTTTGGGCTTCTCTAGATTATCGAAAGTGTTAGTCAAATAGAAAAGACAACTTCAAATGAACTGTCTCACCTCCTCGCTGCTCGCAGATCGGTCGAATTATTACGGAGAAGTAATCTATCGGTCTCTCCACGAAGTTTTCTGCACTCCGGATTTCGACAATGCTGGTGGCATCGTAATTGCATGTAACGAAGTCTTCAAACTCGTTCCTTGTCAGCTGTCTTCTGCTTCGCGTTCTTTTCGCGCTGTAATCATAAAAGAGAGATGCGTTCCTGTCAGCTGCAGCCTCATCCATGATCTGTTGATCGGCTAGGATCTTTCGTAACAGTGCACTCTTTCCAGCAGTGAGCTTTCCAGATTTAGGAGTTGGCTGCGGATTAT
>LLKJ01000587.1:0-32189 GCA_002242865.1 Clarireedia sp. CPB17
AAAAAAAAAAAAAAAAAGAGACGGGCTGTCTGTCTTCGATGATCGTGGACGGCGTCCGTATTTTTTATTGCTGAGACTGTTAGTGATGGTTATTGAGATGCCTTTTCAGGTTGTCTTTTCGAGTGAACCCTTTCTTTGCGCCATTGATTGCATATACGCAATCTGCATGGGAACAATAGAAGCGCCGACCATTATGCTGAGACTGGTGTCGGATAAGATCTTGCTCGCGGGAAAAGGCAGCTTTCCGGGCAAGACAGGATGAATCAAGACAGCGGTAAAGCTTGCTGTGGTACTTCCGATGCTTGCTGAACGTCGTTAGCAGAGAAAGCTGGATCGAGGCTTCGGGTATACTTACTTGAGCTTGTATCGGTGCGAGAATGACTGACCACAGTTGGGATGTTCACATGAATGCTCCTTTTCAGACACTCTATTCTTCGGAATTGACGTTGCTCTCGCAGAAGAGCTTTGCAACGCATCTTGACCACCTTCTTCAGCACTGAATATCAGACTCGGAACGTCATTTTCCGCCATCGAAAACGATTTCGAAGAACCGCTATCGGGCTCCTCCAACCCCTCATCAACTCCCACCATCCTTTCCAATTCCCCACCATTCCACCAGTCCATTCCATCAAAAACACCATTCATCCATGAGAATTCATCCTCTGCACCAGGATTTCCAAATTCATATCCCGCCGACCAATCCGACCCCAGAAATGTTTCGTCCCGGCTAGGAGGCTCCGCTGTCTTCGGACAGCAGAAATCCTCAAAACTAGCAACAGGCCTGAGACAGGCATCGGGGTCATCAGTCTGGGCATCATCCTGGGGACATTTGTGGTGACATTTGTGGTGCGAAATGGGGGGGTGGTGGGCAGAGTTAAGCTTCCTTTCGGAAGCTGATTATGGAGAGGAAGTGGAAAAATCTGAGGCTATTGAACTGATTATTCTGAGAGAGAGGGAAAGGCTATTTGTTGATGAATGGCGGTGTTAGCTAATGACTTTTTTCCTCCTGGCTTTTGGGAGAAAGAGGTTTCATTACTTACGCTTAGGGGGCTGGGCGCACAGTAACTCGAGAGCTGATGTAAAAAGGAAGATGTTTGAGTTGGATTTGGATGGGCTTAAATCATTCTGTGGGTGGCAGGCCTCTCGCTCGGATTTTGGAGTGCCTCCCACGTGAGAGCATGCCGCCCAGGGACGGCATGCAGGAGGCTGCAACTTTCGGTAGCCATAGCAACGCGATTGGATATCCACCATCGCTGGTTGACAGGGGATTAATTTTCATCGACGGCCTCTTCCTTCCATCTGCCGGGCGCAATTCGGCTGCGACAATCCGAGCCGATGGCCTCTCACGCGAGGCTGTTGTTTCGATGTATCAAAAGTTTCTTTACATTCATCGGCCTGTTGAAATCAAGAGCGGCAATGTCGAATGCATTATTTACTGAGAAAGGTTGACCGAAACAAGTTAGAGAGGTTCTTAGCGACTGCTTTCCAAGATGAGTAGAGCTCTCCATTCCAGATAATGGAGTCTAGATTCTAGGGAAGCAGATGCCTATGAGATCGCTTCTAAATTAAGTGACACCTCTCCTACTGTGCTATGACTTGGCTAGCGACTAACTAGCTTTGCTTTTACGGTTCCCCTGATTGAATTTAGCACATATCTTGCAAACCGCTAGGCCCCCATGCCACTACTCAGTGATAGAAATTGGCTGCTATGCTATGCTATGAAGCTGCAGATTACAGTTGCCGGCCGCTTTTCTAATACTTTGGAACCTAGGAACTCAACTTCTGCCACATGGCTGACCGGTTTGCAATCTCGGGCGTCGGGTTCGGAGAAACGTAGGTCAAATTCTTGATATATACCGTGGTGGAATGGAAAAAGAGTGAATGCGAGAAATTACAAGGCGTGAGCAAGATATTATCCAAAATTCACTTGGTCATTCATTAAAAAAAGAAATTATATCATCCAGCCCGCGAAAAGAATCCGTGATGTATTGGCTTGACCAGTCTCTTGTCTCGTAGAAGGAGGGTAGTTATACTTAGAGAACCACGCTAGTTATTCTTTGAACTCAGCTGTTACCCTCAATGCGACAACTCCTCCATATCCTTTACCAAACCACCCACCAAGCAACCGCGCTGTCATCAACTCGGAAGCCAAGATGTCTAACTGGACCTGCATTCCTTGTGGAAGGTCCTTCGGAAGTCAACAAGCGATTGAGCAGCACAATGACGTTAAACACACATACTGGTGCGATGATTGCAACGCCTACTTTGTGCTTCCTACTCAAGCCGACGATGAAAACCACGATCGGTTATATCACGGATTCCCCTGCACGTTTGGCTGCGACAGAACTTTTGCAACGACCGGGGCTCGCAACCAGCATAACGAGGCTCTCCATTCATATTACTGCGAGGTTTGCGACGAGTATTTCAGATCTCAAGAGGATTTGGATGAACACGACGAAGCTAATCATTCATATTATTGCGATGATTGCGAGGAGTATTTCAGTACTGAGGAGGATTTGGATAAACATGACGATTCGTATCACGATCATGGTTGCTCCGAGTGTGGCAAGGAGTTTCGGTCCGCAGATGCACTTGCACAACACAAGAGCTCACCTGCACATCCCCACCGCTGCTCAATGTGCAGCAAGTCATTCGCAACAGCAGCTAATCTCGGGACTCATATCGCAGCCACCCACACACACAGATGCGACAAGTGTGCCATGACTTACAACGGCGCTAAAGCTCTTCAATTACACAAGAAGTCAGAGCATGAGACAATGAAGTGCACCAAATGCTCTGCTCTTTTCAAGAACAAGGCGGAGATGAACAAACATATCAAGAGCAGCCACACTTTCAAATGTCCCCACTGTGGTAATACATTCGAAGAATACACGAACCTACAGAATCACATATCTGCCAATCACAAAGTAGATTGCCAAACTTGTGGAGGAACATTCAGCACTGTCGAAACACTGAAACTTCACCAGGAAAAAGGGCATTCCTTGCGATGCACCAGTTCTCCTAATTGCATGGAAAAGTTCGCCACACTATCCGATGCCATCCAACATTACGTTAAGGAGCACACATACAGATGCGAGCATTGCCCTGGTGCAGTATTCACCGCGATTGCTTCACAAGAAGAGCATATCTCAATGAAACACGCGGGTTTCCACGCTTCTGGATATGACAATAGCCTTCATACCTCGGGCGATGGACCTTCTACTCCTGCGGCCAAACAGCAACTTACACGAAAGCCGACATTCACAGAATCCAGTGTCCGAAATTCTCCTGCCAAAGAAGACGCAAATATGGCACAAGCACCACTGAAATGCCAACCATCAACCTCCACCAAAAATTTGACTTCCAACCCGATCTATAAGTGTGAAGAATGCGACGATGCGAATTTCACCACGCAAGCCGAAATCGACCAACACATGTTGTATTCACCCTTCCATGGAAAGCCAGTGCTCAGATGCTACGAATGCGGCTTATCGTATACGAATCAGATTGCGCTGCTGGAACACATTGAGAGCAAGGCACACAATGTACGTTGGGTCCTGAGCATGATTGGCACAAACTGAGAGGCATGGCGCCCGCTCGTTCATATATATCTCCGTATTTAGCTTTCTGATTGTATCGTATTTTGCATTGAATATGGACGACGAGCTAGAGGTGGCTTTTAGAATAGGTGGAAGGGCTGGATTGATCTACTTGCTTGCGTCTGCTACCCAGGTCGGGATGTATGATCCATTTAGCGGGACGTTATGGATGATTCTTCCCTTGATAAAATTCCGATTCCATGACTGGATGCGTCAATTGAATCGATACAATGAGTCGTACAAATTACCTCAAAACTAGTTATCTGTCTGGCTCGCCTGAGGGCATAAATTTGGCGTGAAACCGGCTCCTGTTTCTGCTGTAAATTTGTAGGTGTAGGTATCTGCCAATAGTATGTCACAAGTCGAGTTGGTATATTCATGGAAGGGTTTGTCGGTGACTTAGAGGGTTGCAATTCTAACGAAAGCATGTCGTCTTGTGGCTGTGGTGGAAAGGGAGGAAGGTAGTACAGTACAGTACAGGTGTCCATTTAGGCCTGTTATGCTAATGCAGGGACTTCTTTCCCCCGCACAGTAGTGCATACACGACATCGACGACAAATAAACAAATGTGGAAGAAAACCTCTGCCAATGCACATACCCACTTGGATCAACGACACGAAAATCTTCCCACCGCCGAAACATCGTCGATCGAGGAAGTCACGAATGCTACGCACAGGCAACGGAATTCGTTAGTGAGCCGTTGACAATTAGCATACGCGTAGACAAAAATTGCACCCACTATGCCGGTACGGCTCCCTGTGCGAGAATGGCTGGTGAATAGCAAGCAACGTTGACTTACACACGGACCAGGCACAGCGGATCGCAAGAGCATCGACACCGCCGTCACTATGTATCGGGGATTATTTGCGTCGGACGCGGGAGATATTCCGTGCATTGTTGCCAGCTTTCCAGTAATCACATCAGATGAACCGCAAGAATTACCCATTTTGGGATGCAAGAAGAGATCGAGCCCGTCAAACACTATATCTTCATAGCACAGTAGGAGCTACGCACCTCGCAACGGAACCGCACAGATGGGGCCTTAAAAAGTTTCCCGTCTTTTTCGCGGTATGACATTCCTTGAATGCAGCATCAGCCTTGCGAACGTTCAAGGAACAGGATTGGCATGGTAAGATGTAGGGCTAGCGCGTAGGGGTTACCATGACGAGATCTTTGATCACATATCTACAATTGAGCTTTTCGCTGTGGTCATTTTTCGCAAGCTATACGGAATGCGGACAGAGCAAAATGTCTGTTCTCTTCGCGTACGTTCGAGTCAGGAC
Organism: Clarireedia sp. CPB17; assembly: GCA_002242865.1. Taxonomy (NCBI): domain Eukaryota; kingdom Fungi; phylum Ascomycota; class Leotiomycetes; order Helotiales; family Rutstroemiaceae; genus Clarireedia; species Clarireedia sp. CPB17. The sequence goes on from LLKJ01000587.1 coordinate 4,883, forward strand.
TAGTTTGGCAGAAAAAAGGATGAGGCAGGTAGGTTTCTGTCATATCGAGACTTCAACTGGTTCATATGTCCAAGTTGAATATAGACTTCTTCATGGATGAGCACGTTATGAGTCGCGTGGTATTGGGCAGCCCTGAAGTCAAGCCGACATCAATGGAACCTAGTTTGGTAGTATTGGTGCGGAAAATAGAAACAGTTTGGGTTGCTCGCATGAGTAACTTTGTTCTATATCCCTTCGCGAAGCTATAATTGGACGTATCTCAGGCATCAATTGTTTCATGATGTTTATATGATGATAAACTCGAGCGCAGTTAGTGTACGTGCTGAGGTCAATGCGGGCAGACGGGTTCTAGACCATAAACGTTCTTCGGCTCCCTTATCCTTCCCTACTCAAATATCCACCATGCCAGCTCCTTGAGTTCAATGTAGAGCAGGCAGCTAAAGATGTCTGACATTGTCCACCCGTCTATACGAGACGTTCATCCAAGTTTTTTGCCTGAAGATACAGCTAAGGAGCCAGCAAAACCGGACATCGTCTCTCCCCGTCGTCGAAAGAGTTACCAGTTGACACCAACGACATCGTTTGGTTGCCACCAATGTCCAAAATCTTTTAATAGACGAGAAAACCTCAGTCGGCATATGAAAACACGTGAGTGGACAAGAGAAATATTCGGCATTCTAGCAGGATTACCTTCGAAAGCGACTTTATTGACTTGGCAATTTTTAGATGATGTTCCGCGAACCCATATTTGTGATATATGTGAAAAGACATTCACGAGGAGCGATTTACTGAAGCGCCATAAGGCAGGTCATGAGAGATGGGACAAGAAAGAGCGAAGATCTAGAGAGCGGAGAGGATCAGCAAAGCGAAGGAAGGTTTCCGACGACTCCGTTGATAGTCAAGCAAGTTTTCGGCATTACACCTGGCCAACTGCAGCTAGACCGGAGCCAATGGTGCTTTCACCATTGTCAACAGATCCCACCCAAATAATGGGCCTCCAGGTCTCTCCTACTGCTTTTAATGAAAGCGATGAGTCACAGTTCAGCCCTGCCCGTGATCCCTCTCGAGCTGGATATCTATCAAAGCCTCTAAATCTTAACCAAAGATCACAATATAAAACCAAACGGTCCAAGTCTACAGACTTTGGATACTCGTCTTCCAAACCGAATACGTTACCACAACAACTCCCACAGTCTTTCCAAGATATATCAATGAACGCTCAAATTCCAAGCACCTACGGTGTGTCACCCGAATATCCTCCCTTCGTGCCATATGACTTTGCTCCAAATCTACAACCAGCGAGCGGACCTGTCAATACTGACTGGTTCTCCAATGATTTTTATTCTGCAATGCGCGAAACAGGAAATGAGTGGGAGAGCAGTTTCGGGAATGAGCTCAATGCGAGCTTTTTAGTTGGGGAAAGTCGTTTGAAACACAATACCACGCAAGGGGCGAAATTCCGGACTGCAAGAGAGGCTACCTCTACGGCGCAAGCGCTTCCGCCCCAGACTTTTCGTCCTCCTCTCGTCCAACAAACCAGTTCACAGTCACAACCGACACATTCGCCCAATTTTGAATCATCTTCCACATCGCTCAACATGCCCAACGACGCTGATCAATGGCCGTTCTTATGGAATCCTTCAATTCAACCAGCTGTTCTTTTAGAAGCAGAGCCTATTATCATTCCTTTTAACCATCCACTGTCTCAACAACATAACCCCAGATACGACATCTCCGAGTCAACTTTCTCCAAGATGAGAGCATTTTTAACTTCACCTGTCGAGCAGGTCCATGATAGGAAACCTCTCTTTTCGTTACCTTCGTTATCCGTAGCAAATATATTCATTGGCCTTTACTTCGAGTACTTTTCGCATCAAGCTCCCGTGCTTCACCATGCCACAGTTGACATCAATGAATTACCTCCGCCGTTGCTAGCCGCGATGATGATAATCGGTGCCTCTTACAGCAACGTCAAAAACGCAAGGCGGTTCGCTATTGTACTTATCGACGTCATAGGATGGCATCTTCTTATCGCCATCAATCTTGACGGAAGTCTGGTAGGAAATCCCATGATAATTTTTACTCAAGCACTTCTTATACATATGGGTTTATGGTGCGGCAACAAGCATGCCTTCCACGTCGCTGAGGCATTTCGGGGACAATTTGTGTCGCAGATGCGACGACTATACGATAGTGAGAAGTGGAAACCACGAGTTACAGTGGGACACTCACCGATAGATGGCTCTTCCGAAGGTCTTCAAGCTCAGTGGCTGCGATGGATTGATGAAGAGACTCTGCGTCGACTTCACTGGGTCGTTTACACCATTGACCGACAGTTTTCGGCTCTCTGGAACTTACCAAGCACGATTGCAGTGGGTGAACTGGCAGACCTAGGATGTCCTTGCGATGACGTTTTCTGGATTGCCTCTTCGGCACGCCAATGGAAAAATCTCGTCGGTTCAGCATCTGCTCCACCTTCAACTTCGTTTTCTGAAGCTGCAGGGCCCTTCATTTTATCATCATCTTTATCATATACGAGTCAATCTGAGGATATGAGAGGACAATCTCCTCATCTTCCTGTCTTGGATCTCAATCCTTACACTGCATTCCTAGTTATGCTAGCAATCCAAGAACAGATCTTCTCCTTCTCACAAGAATCTCTGATAGCCCGTAACTTCCTAGATCACTCCATTCTTTCACAGACCTACGGAGGACCACCTGGAGATCAATATTCCATCGCCCCTGGCAGTCGTGCTGGTAGTCGCCAGTCATCATTCTACCGCACCGAAACACCGTCTCAAACCCTACGCAATATGCAAATCAAGAGGCGGCGAGAAATCGCTTGTATGTCAACCTAATCATCATCATATCCCAAACGTTGCAACTAACTAGCATGAACAGCTTCACTGAATCTTTTCAGCCAAACCTACCTCTCTCAACCCCCTGCACCCTGCCACTCCACGTCTCACTTGTTCCACAGCACCTCCATCGCGCAACACCGTCTTTCGACCCTCCTCCTGCATATCTCTCCCACGGATCTTCACAACGTCATCGGCAAAGCCGGACAAGCAGGTATCAATCCCGCTATGGAGCGTCTTGCGCACTGGGCGCGTGAGGATCCCGAATTAGCCGTTGATGTGGCTTTTAAAGCAGCTGAAGCTGTCGTTGAAGTCCATCGCGGTATTGGGGCAGGACTAGGTGCAGGGGTAGATGTCGCGGGGAATGATATGATCGATACGGCGGCGTATGGAGCGACGTTGTTATTGATGGGGTATGTGATATTGTGGGTTTTCGCGCAGGTGGCGGATGAGGGGCAGAAGGCACGGTTGATGGGGAGGCTTGAGGGGTTGGAGGGAGCGGAGGGAAGTGGTTTGGTGGGGATCATGAGGGGAGAGATGGGATTTGATGGCGCAAGTGGTGGGGCTGGACAGTCTAGAGCGCTTTTCAAGAGTGCGGCGGAGATTTTGATGAAGTTCGGCACGTGGGGTGTGGCGCTGGATATGGCTATGTTGTTACATAGGAGGGCTGAGGGGCAGTAAGTCGAGGAAAATAGCGAGTGAGGCCGGACTCTCAAAGTAGATAAGAAACGTAAGACTATATCCGGATAGCCATTCAATATAGAAATTATAAAAGAAGGTCTACCTCGTATAACAAAATGGACTTTCGGGATTTATATTATCAAGTATAGTTTAAGTTTACCACTCAAGTATCTTCTCCAAACCCAAATTTCATTGAAGTATATAAAAAGGAGCAAATCCGACCGGGCGTGCCGTGCTTCGAATCTTCGACATGTCGAAGAAGCACATTCCTTTGAAACAATTTTCTCCCATTTTTGTGCTTCATTTGCTCATACCCTGGGACGGAAGTTTACTGCCGAGAGGGTACTTGTATTCTCCTGAGGTCCATGACTTCACCTGAAGGCCAAGCTCCAAATTCCCCACCTCAGCCCTCCAATTAGCCCATACCGAATTCAGCCAGTGCGGCTTTTCGGTATTAAGTTGTGCGACAGATGCCATAAATGACCGGAAATTATTCAGAATTGCTTGTGTGACACGGTTTAATAATACCCCAGGTTTTCCCCAGACTCTTGGTAGCACGAGATGGCTTGTGACCTACGTGTTGGGGAATGATCGGGTTTAGATCACGCCCTATAAGTCGGAGACTACAATATTTTATCCACCTACAGTTGCCATTGCGAATGGTTTCCTCCTCCACTGATCGGCAATTTTAACCCCTATTTTATACGGACATGTCGCTTTTGAGAAATAGCCTCATCTTCTGGGAAGTGGGGTTCAGGCGGAAGAAATCGTTGTAATCTCGGCATTAATAACTCTATATATCAAACATGTTCAGCGGCATAACCCACCATATTGATCATCCCGTCGAAATAAGCGTTCAAGTACTCGTTTGTTCCTTGTCATCGAACCTTAGAAAGTGGTTGATGATTCGTGGATGTCCGAAAATGTTGTTAGGATAAGCTTGCGAGCAAAGCTATCTCAATAGTCCTGTCATCAGAAACTCTTCGACGGTAATAAATACACCGAGAGACTAGACATGGTACTCTGCTATGATCTTCAAAATACTTAAATACTGTCTGTTTGCCAAGCGGTGATCTGATGGGAATCCTCTGCTACTACACGTCCTCGTAATCCAAAATTTCATTCGCAATGAAGGCTGGTATTCTTGCGTTCCTTTCGACCTCCCTTCTGGTCTTGCAGCCATTTGTTTCGGCTCAACTATCTGGCTCTGTCGGTCCTTCCACCAGTACTGCTTCCAAAGCGGCTAAGAAAACATGCAACATTCTTAACTATGGCGGAAAAGCTTCAGCTACTACCGACAACAGTGCAGCTATCGCTTCCGCGTGGGCAGCCTGTATCAACGGGGGTGAAGGTAGGTTCTACGACAATGACTGTGCAAGTACATACTGACTGTTCGTAAGTCTATATCCCATCTGGGAGCTATGGACTTGCAAATTGGGTTACACTGACTGGCGGAACCGGCGTCTCCATCAATCTTGAGGGTACTATCTACCGAACTGGGTATGGACAATCGCACTCTTCTGGCTACCTCATCACTAACGCATCCAGGACTGCGTCTGGAAACATGATCTTCATTGAACATACCACCGATTTCGAGTTTTACAGTGGCAACTCCAAAGGAGCGATTCAAGGATACGGCTATGTCTTCCATTCAGGTTTGTGAGCCCCTATCTCCATATATGATGCACCGCTAACCTGCCAACAGCTGGCACCTACGGGTTAGTTCCATCACTGCACATGATGGCGAAGCCAAGATGACTAACTGCGTGTCTACAGACCCAGAATTCTACGTCTCTACGAAGTCACCAACTTTTCAGTTCACGGCCTCATTTTGGTTGAGTGAGTAGCCATTCATCCGTCTCTCAAGCAAATAGCTAATGCGACTATAGCTCCCCTGCCTTCCATCTTACTCTCGATACTTGTACGAATGGAGAAATATATAACATGGTTGTACGGGGTGGAAACAAAGGTGGATTGGATGGGATTGATGTCTGGGGTACCAATATCTGGGTGCACGATGTTGAAGTTACCAACAAGGACGAGTGTGTGACGGTCAAGGTAAGCCACCTCAGCCGTGGATAGAGGCTGGTCTGCTAATCAGTCCTTCTAGAGTCCAGCGAGCCACATCTTAGTTGAGAACGTTTATTGCAATTGGTCAGGAGGTTGTGCTATCGGCTCTCTCGGTGCTAACACCGGTAAGTAACCCCAAATCTCCCATGCTATGCTTATTCTATGCCCATCGACTGAAAAGTCCCTTTAGCGGTTTCAAACGTTGAATACAACCACGTCTATTCCCACCACTGCAACCAAATGATGATGATAAAATCCAACGGCGGATCCGGAAGTCTAAAATCCGCGACATTCAACAACTTCATGGGCCACAGCAACGCCTACACTCTCGACATCGACACAGCTTGGACAGGCATGACGCCCGTCGCTGGAAGCGGAGTATCCTACTCTGATCTCACCTTCTCGCACTGGCACGGAACTTGCGCGAACGGAGCAGCAAGAGCTCCCATCCAACTACTTTGCCCTGCTGCGGTACCATGCACTAGCTTGACTATCTCGAGTTTCTACATTTGGACGGATGCTGGGAGTACTGAATACTACAAGTGTAACAACGCATATGGATCGGGTCCGTGTCTCAAAACGGCGACTTCGCACGCTGCTTATACATCTACTGGTACAGTCACGTCAGTTCCGACAGCGTAAGTTTATCATTCATTATCTTTGTTCGATTTTGATGCAGGACTAACATCTATCTCATAGGTCGTATGCTTACACGACAATGGCCGGTGAGCTCACAGCTGGCTTGGGTATCACGACTAGTATCGCCATCCCCACGCACCCAGCTTCTTACTTCCCTGGGATTGCGCCATACAGCGCCTTGTTGGGATAAAGAGGTACTATTATTCTTCTTCGGCTATTTCGTAAATTCCCGCAGGCTCTAAGGATGGCATTATGCTCCTAGGCGTCATGTAAAACTTCTTTCTACTGTAAATAGCTTCCAAGACACTTGTATATAAGTCATTTACTTTATTAAATAAGTCTTTTGAATTCTACGGGCAACTCAATTGTGCGTCTCAAGTTTCACAGGACAAGCTCCGCCAGGCAGGCAGAAGTCTTGAAAATACAAGCCTCTAGACATACAACGAAGAGACGGCGTAGCATGGGTTGAGCTAAAGAAACATGTCTTTATAGAATATATCATCTTGTAGCTGCGCTATTCAGAAATAACATAACACCTCAAGCACAAAGTATCACATTCAACGCACATCAAAATGCACCTCTCACACCCCATCCTCTCAACCATCTTCCTCCTCCTCCTTGCCCTCCCCACACCACCTCAACTCTTTCCTACCACGCAATCAACTATCATAACAGCCCTCTCCGATCCTGCTCCTCATCTTCCTAAATCAACCTCCACAACTCCACCTCCTACCCAGCAGATTCCCATCTCCACGATCTCGTAGCCGCTCTCAATCTATGAGAAACAGTAGAATGGCACGACAACTCCTAAACAGTGACCATACCCGCAGATCCATTTACCGCCACTGATACGATGCGCCACAAGATATTGCTGGGGATATCGTTGGTGTGGTTACTTTGCTGGTAGGAAAGATTGTGTGAATTTGGGAGTGGAAGTGGTGTATGAAGATGGGGATGAAGCTTGTGCGGAGTTGTATGGATGTTTTTGATGAGTGAGAAGATGAGGAGTCTTAGGGAAAAGTTAGTGTGAAGAGGGAATGATGGTATGACTCTTCGGTTTGGAAAAAACAAGTGAATATATAGAAGTAATGGGACAGTAACAATATCTAAAAGAGATTAGGAGAATGAAAATATTATTACAAGATCTGACAGTCTTTACATTGGGATGTTGGTTTAATAATGATACCCCAAAGACATTTGAATGATGAAAATATTACAAACTTCAATAAAATACAAAGACGCCAATACAATACAATCCAACTCTACACATTCATCCAACTCCAAAACTCCATCAGACTCCGTATATCCATGCAGTTTCAAAGCTTCATTCAACTCCAGACATCCATGCAATTTCATACCTCCATCCAATTTCGTATGTACATCCAATTTCATGTATTCCATCCGACTCCAAAGTCCCACAACCGTATACTTGCGAAGGTGTATACGAGTGTTGCGAGTTAAAATTATGTGGAGACCCTGTGAGATATGGGCTCCATGACCTCCGGCTTCGGGTAGATGTCGCCCTTCCTTGCGGACTTGGTAGTATAAGCACCGAACGGAACGACTTTGTCAATTCTGACGTGACCCGCACCGTGCCTCACCATCCGACCGGTCTCCTTCAACAGTTGTCGGATAGGCTCAAAGGTTTTCGCATCATCCGGAGAAAGTTCATACAGCTTCCAGCGAGTTCGGCCGTCCTCACTGGTACTAGAATATAGCTCCGTATAGACCCTGTAGCCTAAGCCGAGGTACTTGAGTCTTGTTTTCCTCGCCGTTCCTGTGGAATTTGCATTCGGTCTCCCACTTTCGAACATGTCGAGAGCAAAACTGCGGCGCGTCTTGTTGTTGTTCCGATGCTTCTCTTCGAGTTCTTCTCTCCATTCTTTGATGTATTTGTCGGCATCCACCTTGGCTGGTACACGATCCGCTTGTTGTATGGTGTTACGTTCGACGAATGGTATTCCTTGGTCAAATGGGCCGGACGTGATGAAAAGATTCTCCAAACTCTCCATTTGCGGTAAAACATTTTCTCTGAAGTACTCCAGAATGCTCTTTGGCAAAGAAATAGTGAGAGTTTTGAGGTGGACACACTTGGTGAGAGCATCCAATAACATCATCTGTCTTTGTCTTGTATCCCCATCTATAAAGACGTCTCCAAGGTCGAGGGTCTCCCAGTGATGGAACCTAGTATATGGTGCATTCGGCCAAGGGTAGAATTTGGGACTAGCGGCGCCTCGCGTGTAGTTCAGAAACTGTTTGTCTTGGAACGATACTAATTTCACTTTATCCAAACGACAAAGGTAGTTAGCCAGTCCAGTCGCAGCCAGTTGCCTTGTGTCGATGGATAGATACTCCAAGTTTTTTGCTAGGTAAAAACAAGTCTCGTCGAGGCAATAAGACTCCCATGTCGGCTGTAATTCAGTGTGTGAGATTACTTCTGTCTTCAAGGTGAGCCTTTGAAGATAATCCAAGTCTGTAAGTTGTGAGATGGGGTTGTTGTGATAGCCAGCCTCAGGATTCAGAATCAATCGCCTGCAAGATGGTGGACAAGGAATGAACTCCGGCCCAAGTTCCAATTCTTTCAATTGCAAACGAGATGCGCCAGATTTTTTCATTCTGAAAAAATAAAGTTTTGCGAGTAGATGGATGGCATAAACCCCGAAGGTCTCATATGTTTCGCATGTAAGGGTGAGAGATTCGAGGCGAGGCGATGCGATCAAAACCTCTGCAATCCTGTCTAGGGCAGCTCTCGTGCGGGCTCCAGCACTAAATCTTTCGACAGGGTCGAGAACGAGCTTTCGAAGATTCCGGAAGTGAGGAAGACTCATCATCTTCTTCACGGAATACTCAACTGGCGATATCGCAACAAAATCTCGGATGGCTTCGTTGGGCGCACCCAATCGTTTCGATGCGCGTTTTAATGCTCGTTTCGATCCGTAAGACTCAGCATCAAAGTCAAACCAGTCTCGGATAAGTTTGGGGTACATCAGGAAGGCCGTGTTACTTTAAAAATATCAGTATCAAGACGCATAATATTTGGAGTGTAAATTGTGTGCCCTGAAACTTACTCTATCGACACAAGATTGGGCATCTTTTTCAAGCACTCCCCCATGAGATGGATTAATCGATCCTTATTGAGAGATTCTGCTTCTTTCCATCCCGATGAATGGTATTGATACCAATGGTTTGAATTTGCGATATTCCTTCCTAGGCGTAGTTTTCTCGTATATTGTAAATGCGAATCTTGCGGTAATGAAACAAAATTCTCAAATACTTCGAGACTGCAGTCCTGAATATCTACTTCGCGGTACAGAAGAGGATGGCAGAGTCTCCTCAGGCCTTTGGAGACCCGACATAGCGTAGCAAGCGTCTGTCGAGAATTGATCATGGCCATGAGGTCATGCAAAATATCTTCGTCGAGGGCTGACTTCATCGTAACGGTAGGATGTTGTACTCGAGGCTGGTGTTCTGAAATACGGCAACTCTTCGTTTGGATTATCGACGATCGATGAGGCTGTAGATATGAATATTTGTGTTGGCAAAAGAGAGCAAAAGAACGAATGAGGAAAGAATTGAGCTGGATGATCGAAATATATTTCACATTCCCTGGAAAGAACAGAATATTTATAGAGCAAAAAAAGTTTCCTTTGGTTGGAACCATTGGTCCGTTGCGGAACCCTGACCGTTTGTGGGAATGGTTGCCCTAGCTGGAACCTATCCATGGAAACATTCGAGCTATTCGAGTTCTAATTTTCAACACTCACAGTGAGCAATTTTAGGTAGGTCCTTTTGTGCTAATCAGGGGTGAGCCAACCGTACTAGTCGTGCCAGAGGTAAGTATTTGACGATGTTCGCATCCTCCAGAATTCCATGCTCCAGGCCTTGGAGACTTCGCCAACGGCTATGCATGGTAACTCTGGGGTTTCTTAAGACAAATAACTTGTGTATTGTGGAAAAAGTCCTATCTCTTGGTCATTTTTTCACTGCTGTATCAGTGCTTGGTATGTAGGGTCGTCGTCGTCGTCGTCTCAGCCTAGAAGCAGACGCTAGCACCCAAGTCTAAACTTTAGTTCAACCACTGTTCTCCGCCCTTCGGAACAGAGGTTAGATTTTTTGGTGGCAAGACATGCTAAACTTTAACCTTTGCTAAGGGGCGAAGAGAGTAGTATAGCACCAGGGGAGTCTGGTTGTGGCACACCCAAATTAGATAGGACCGGACATATGAAGCTAGAAGGATGAGAGCACAACTATTGTGCGGAAGAGCGCGTAGAAGGGGGAAGTGACGTGGACCCTGAGGTCGATCCCCTAGTACTTTAAGGAGGGATATGAGCTAGAAAAGAGGGATCGGTGAACTGGGATTGTGCCAATGGTTACATGGCGATCGGAGGAAAATTGAGAAAGAAGAAGTTCAATGTGATTACAAGGCATAGGTAATCAAATATCTACTGACCAAGTGGGTGAAGGCAGCCATGAAATACTATCCAGTATAATATATGAAAGACACGCTGCCAAAAAAAAAAAAAAGCTTGGTGGATGAGGGAGATGCTGGTATAGGATTCTATTATAGGTTGAATACCTAATTTGCCAATCGATGTATGACATGAGGCTAATCATTCAGGGACTTTTGGACTATCTTAGGAAACCCAACTTCCTCGATCAGCCGGAAGAGGGGAATTAGACAAGATTTTGAAAACTGGTGACTCAGAGGCACGGGTCAGCGGTTACCTCAAAAAGGTGTAGGGAGACCGTAGACGAAGCTATGGATCGGGGCTCCCCAATAAGTGCTCAGCCAGGCGTCATACCAACTCCGAGTACACTTAACAGTTTTGCATCGTCATAACCCTGACTCAACCACAGCCATTCCTGAGCAATCGTCGGAGACTGTGCGACGATTTCATTTCATCAGATCAGAGCCCCACAATAAGTTTTGCCCGGCGACGAGATCGCAGCAGTAGAAGACCAGAACATCGGATGATTGCGACAGGCCACACTTTCTCTTCAAGACCAAATAATCGAGGAGGAAGCAAAGCAATCATCACCAGAATGAAGAGGTTGGCATCGTAAATGATAGGGACTCGGAGTCTACTGACTTAAAGCATGGGCCAACCAAAAAACCGCGCCGACGCGACGGGATTCCGGGAGTGTTCTCCAGACCCTCAACGGCTTGTAGTTCTGGCCATCGAGCAAGTACATGCACGATTTCCGAAATTGAATAACGAGAGGAAGCTGCTCAAAATGTTCGCATGGGAACGGGCCAGGCCAAGGCAGAGACATATGATGTATATGCGGATGCTTCATCTCCCATATGAATTGTGCAAGTCAAAAACTCCAAATAGGCCACCCCACGTTGTACAAGCTTGGTTGAGACAATACTTCTCCTCAATAGCGTTCAATCAAGATGGCCCGTGGCACACTTGATAGGAAAAGAACGCCAACGCTTGCCGGCACGCCAATCAAGAAATGACGCATATGATACCTCAAAAGCAATGCAGCCCGCCCAATGTAGCGGCCAAAACATCTCGAACTCGCTTTATTTGATAATCGTAATCTAGCTACCCCACTTTATGAATGTAACGTCCCATATTCATGGACTAAGAAGTATATATCTCGTCCCTCGAAAGCAAACAGACCAGTGTTGTTTTTCATACTTGAACAAAAACGTATATCAACTAGAAACAATGCTCGGCTCAGTCGAATCCATAATCTCGCATGTCAAGCCTGACTGGTGGACTTCTGCATTTCAGGAGACTTATCTTCGCACCGACGGCGACGTTGTTGAAAACCCTGCCATTACCGAGTCTGAGTGTCTTGAGATCTTGAACAATCCGCTAGTGAAGGTGTTATGGACTAAGAATGCAGGAGGAACAGATGGGGTATTGGGTGGGACGATCAAAGTTGGTGATGAGATGAAGCGTGATGTATCATCACTTCATGTACTGGATTTGTGCTGCGGGCAGGGCCGGCACACTATATGTCTGGCGCAACATCTGCCCGGCGCAAAGCTCCATGGCCACGATCATAGCGTATTTCTGGTCGATCTGGCGCGAGCGCGAGTTCGTGCTGCAGGTCTCGATGGCGATGTGATGTTCACCACGGGTTATGCGAAAGATGTGCCTGTTGGTCCAGAGACCTTTGATATCGTTCTTATGATGGGGAACTCACTGGGGTATGGCGAGTCAGTGGACGATGCTGAGACCCTACGAGAAGTTTACCGAGTGCTAAAACCAGGTGGCCTCTTCCTGCTCGACCTGCCTGACGCTAATAGAATGAGAGACAGCTTAAAAGATCGTAGCTGGGAGTGGATTGATGGACGAGACCTAGCGACGCTGATGGCTAACGAGCACTCTGAACCGCATCTTGATGGAGCATACGACTGCGGAAAGAACAACCGCAAACTCCTCGCCTGTCGAGAGCGTGAGCTGAGCGCCAAAAAAGACAAATTAGCCACGCGCGAACTAGTCATCGATTTGGAGCGCGGCATCGTGGAGGATCTATTCTATTCCGTCCATCTCTACAAACTTACCGAGATCGCAGACCTCCTTGGGCGATGCGGCCTATTCACCAGCACTGATATCCCTCACAACTCTACAAACAATACCATCAGCAAACAGCCGCGTCCAGATAGCTCCCGCGATGAAGACCTCGGCATGATGGAGCACCGTAACCTGATCGTTGCGCAAAAGCCTAATTTCGTAGCGCAAGACCTCACCATCTCCATCCACGACGATCTCGACTTCTACGTCCATCCAACATTGACGATCCGCTCAGATCCTTACAAAGGTAAGTTGATCTGTGCCACCGCGCATATTAGCGCCGGTACACTGTTGATCGTTGATAAACCATACGCATGCGTACCATCGATTGATCCGGTGCCGGGAGAATGGTTTCATTGTAGTAGATATGAGTGCAGTCGGCGCATACCACGCACTGCGCACGCTGTGAGTGGAAGAGTCACCTGTCTGCGTCATTGTAATCCCGAAGTCGTCTGGTGTAATTCGAGCTGCCGCGATTTAGATGAGAAGCGACACGCTTTGGAGTGCGAATGGCTTGCGGCTTATACTAACGTGATTGTCAATCGGCATGGGAAGTATGACTTCAACATGCTGTGGCTAGTGGCTCGGATGCTCGTGCATCGGAGATGCGAGCTGCAGCAAAACGACACCACCATCCCAGCTGATCTTGTTTCTGTACCAGATGGAAAAGGAATTGAGGATCCAGCAAAACGTCTTATAGAAGTCCAGCCAACAGACGCCCAAAGTAGTAGCCCGTCGTTTGGAAACAATACTTGGCCTATTATTCAGGAGAATATCCTCTCGAATCGTGACAGATTTCCATCCCAGCGCATCGAGCACTGGAATTTTCTAGCCTCTACGTATCTTACCTCGCAACCCTTCTGCGGTACACAGAGCTCGTCCTCCTCCATCCTAGACATATCCTCAATCGTCGACATCATATGCAAAGAAGAAACAAACAGTTTCGGTCTGTATCCGAAGCCAACTGGTGTAGTTCCGGTGCTAACCGAAGGCGGAATTCCACTAGGAAAGCCGTCGAGGGGGACGCCATACGGGCTTGCGTTCTACACGCGCGCGACTCTGTTTAATCATTCATGTATGCCGAATGTAGGTACTCTTTCCCTTGGGAACTCCACTTCTACTATTCTGCACCTCTTGCTAGCACTTATTTATATATTTCCCGTCTTTTAGGTTATGAACGGTCCCGACGCCGTCGGCCGGATGACTATGCACGCGACGCGCGATATTCTAGCCGGGGAGGAGTGTTGTATCGCGTACTTCGACTTGCAGGAACGGTGGTCGCTGGAAGCCCGGCAAGAGCTGTTAGATAATTACTTCTTATTCACCTGTGAATGTGGGAGGTGTGTACGGGAAAGACAAGAGCGTAGACCGGCCTCGACGTGATATGAGCACGATAGAACCGGCGAAGGCGTATCTCAATATGTTATATAGCACGGATAGGTCCGTACAAGCAAAGGCAAGCATTATCATACGGAATTATCAATAAAGCCAGCGGGTTAACGAATGGCTTTATAGAAACCTATGCTGAGCTGTTTTGGACCTGTACTTGATGCTCCAATGCATAACTCATAATTGTGTTGCTAGAGCGGGCAGTAATGATTTAGTGGCTTCTGATAAATCACATCAGTCCTCAGTGTTCTCGGTTCGCTGGCTCGGTCGCCGACACGCGTTTAACACTTGATAGCGGCTTGTGAAACAATATGTAACTCGCCAATCTCTGTCTTGATTCACTTGCTCTCCTTGCTCGGACGCCAAATCAGACAAGTTCTCTTCTCACTCTATGTTGCTGCACTAGTACTTATACCTCAAGCAGTCTCTCGTTTTAGTCCTCATTACACCACATCTGAAGTCAAACGAAATAAGTGGCTTTAGAATGTGTTGTGTTTCCGATCATTATTTGTTGGTTTGCCAGCAGATATGAGGTAGAAATGGTGGCTCTAGAAAAACCTAGGGACTTAAGTATGAAAGACTTGCATCGCGAAAGATGCGGCCTCTAGACAGCAGTACATGCATATATTTAACCCGCATCTTGAGATGTTGGTATATTGCGAGGAAAAGGTACCCCGTGAAGAGGTATTTCTGTGGGGAGCGTTATCAATCACCCAACCCCATTCTCAACAGCGTGATAGATGTATAACACGTAAAGCTAGCGAGAAGCACGAATACGAACTCCAGTCCAAAGTATCCAAAGGCGCTTTCTACGCCAGCAAGGACCATTGGTGTGAGTGCACAGCTCGTGTTCAGCACGCTTGTCACTATTCCAAACCCCGTGGCTGTCAGTTCTTCCACTTCGCCCCCACTACTTTCGCCTTGAGCTAACTCAGCCCTTCCTAGGTCGCTGCCATCAACCAAGATGGAGACTTGGGATTCACTGAGAGACTCCAAGGTAGGCTGGCTGAGTTTCCCGGGGTCTAACAAGAGTACTTGACTTTCAGATAGCGAGGCAGGTTCTGGGATTTCTACGCCGAGCAGGCTGCATGCTACACCTGCCCAGAATGCTGTACCAAAGAGGGCGTATGCTGTACCCAGCGATAGCAATGGTATGACGGCGCCAAACATGCGGACGGAGAGGGCAAGATGAGCGAGAGCCATCACGGTGCTAGAAATGATCAAGCTTAGAGGAATACTTAACCAGGACATCTCCAGCAGGACACCGGAAATTGGTACCATAACGACAGATATAAGATACGCGAAGCTGATAAAGGTTTTATGAGCAGAGGACCTCATCCTGATTGAAAGTCTGTCTTACCTTAGGCTTCTTCCAGCGGCCGCCTGGTCTCCATTGAAGAACCAGGCTGCGAGGAAGCGCTGTGCACTATTGCCAAACGTATTTATGCAAGCATAGCCCGAGACACAAACATAAGCCAATTGCCAATATGGGCGGGGCAAGAGCTTGATCGATGTAACATTGATTTCAAAGACTGACGCCTTCTGTGCAGTAGATAATAAGGGCGCCATGTAGCATGCGCTCAAAATTGTCAGGCACACGGGAACTACGGTGCCAGTCCATGTAGCGGAGGGTACGCCATATCGGTCAATAAGAGCTGGCGTCACAATTGAGTTCGTAACGGAGCCGAGCCGCGGCACACCAAGGGCTATAGCCAACGCCAGTGAAAGTTTCTTATCTCTGTCTTCTATGTCAGCTTATCAACTTTCAGAAGACAATGAACTAATGGGAGCGGGGACGTACGAGTACCAACGGGTGACAACATTATAACCCAGGACCCCTATTATCTCCGCGCCGAGTCCAATAACCACACGCCCGAGGATGATCAACCAGACTTGTCGCAACTGCACGCCGAGTGCGAATGCCAACTGCCCCACGACTAGGCAGGCGCCCGTCGTACACCAAACTTGTCTCTCCCCGAAACGCTGTGTCAACACTCCCGAGAAAAAGGGTAGTATTGTGTTTGGCGCTGAGTAGACAGTATACAGTAAGGATATGAGGTACGCATATTGCGACTCGTCCAGGGATAAGTGCGATCGAAGCGGCTCTGAAAGAGATGCGGGCAGATCGTACACTGTTTACACCGGTCATTCTGAGAAACTCGACGGAATATACCTATCTATCTTACCGCAGTTCACTGCCCACATGGACATGCATGCTGCAATCAAGACGCCCACGTGAGTGGGGATAAGCCGTCTCATTTTTCCAAGCTGGCGCCCACGGAGGAGCTTGCCGTGTGCTGTAAGTACCCAGATATAAGCAGATGTTCCTACTTTAATTGCCAAGCGCATTCGGATCGCGGAGTTCTTAGATTAAGAGGACATATCTGTAACAGCATCGAAAAAGGGTGAGGGGAGATGAAGTTAATTGCAGCTCGGTGACTATCAGACCAAAAACCCTTTAAATAGGGGACCAACGAGCTTATTATTCAAGTTCCCGCTACCACGTGCCACGTATATTCAATGGCGGTTTCATCACTAAGGGCGGGGATCACACACGAGGGCCTTCATGTTGCGAACACCCTTGCACTGCCCCCCCCCTTCCCCCTTCCCTTAACAGCCACAACCTCATACCACTTACTTGGTCCTAAGGATAAATAAGTGTAACCCCTAGTCGTTCGCAAGATAGCCGCAGCCAGGGCGTTGAGCCTATAGAAACCTCAGAGTTGCCCTATTTGTGGAGCAGAAAGTGCTAGAAGTGAAGTACTAGGGGTACACTTCTTTATCCTCGAGACCAAGTATACTAGCACGACTAGTACCATTGTGTGTGATTTGTTAACATAACCTGGCCTGCATTTAAAAATGACTCGGCGTATGGACTGAGGTGGTGGTATTGCTTAGGCGAGCCAACTAAACAAAATGTCCCGCCCTATATAGTTACTTATGCTACATGTTATACGCCACTATCCGAATTTTGCAGGTCATTCTGCTTTTTGCTTGAATTAATATAAGTCGGGGCTATGTCACGATTCAGGATTTCGAGCGGTGTAGAACATTGTCGGGAGCCGGAGGCTATCGGCCATGTAATCTTACAAAGTATGCTACCTCAGAAAACCACGGTACTATATACAGCACGTATAACAAACTCTTAATGTTAAATAGAAGTAATATCCTTAGCTAGTAAAGAACCAAGACGATTACACATAATTATAACTTATCTACGATTAAGCGTGGTTCGGTTCGGTTCGGTTCTATATGTGTTCGTGTATACGTGATCGCGAGCAGAACGTATGCATCCCCCAGGCATACCAACGCTGATCAATGGTTGAAGAACCACAGAACAATAAGGATAACTCTCGATATACGAACTTCGTCTTGATCTTATAGCCTCAATATGCCAGGTGTTGGAAGGAAACAAACTTGAGGATAGAATCAAGCTTGAGAACAGAATAACATCCTGGGTCTCTTCTATCGAGGGACACGGATTCGTGGGACCCGGTGGAATTCTCGTGGGAAGACATGGCGATAGTCTTGTTGGTAGACGGGGCAAACCAGTTCATAAAGCTTCCGCTAATCTACTCCCGTATATCAAATTTGGAAAACACACAACAACTAATGACACAAGTGATAAATCTTTCGACCACCCTTTCGAAGCCGACGGCCCGAAGAATCTGCTATGTTCAGTCACAAGCTCGGGCGGAATACCGCTCGGTAAGTTTGATAGAACGTTATAGTTATATCAAAGGGTTCCAACTTGGCATCAATGAAAACATAATGATATTTTGCACCATCTGAGATATCCATTTGACAAGAGTAACCATCTAGAAAACATTGTCCCAAATCGGCCTGTTTTTACTACCCTGAAGAGAGGATGTCCATGGAGATATGCGATGAAGTACAGAGCGACGTCGCGCAGCCGTGAAACAGCCCTCCGAAATGGGCTAAACGGATGAGGGCGATATATACTGTGCCAAATAAATACCTCAAATATAATGTATAGATGATCCAAATCGACTCTGTATCAAACAGCTTGGTGTAGAAATTTTCATTGAGGGGGCAAGTGTTTGTAAGAATGACCACGGTAATGGCCTTCTGACAATGCCAGCAAAGTCGATGTCTTTGATGATCGCCACGAGCGCCCGCGTATGAGACACACTTCTTCAAGTGCGTGTGTATTCGCCGTTTTGCTGCATGTCCGAATTTTTCGACACGAACTTGAGCCATATGTTTGCACTCGGCACTAAATCGGCATGAACTCGAACGAGGACAACCCCACAATTATCAATCATCACCCTCTAAATGGTTCCTCCATCGACAGCTCTCCACAAAAAGTATTCCCGGTCCCCAGCAAAGACCCTTTAACTCCCAAACCATTCCTCGACAAATCTCTCTTTGATGTGAAAATACCGGGCAGATCCTCCCCTCTCTCGCACAGCACAACAAACAAACCATGTCTTCTTCACGACCCCCAGGTTCCCCGCCTCAGCGACCTCATTCCCGTACGCCGAGTCTGCGAAGCCAATCCGCGACGCAGTTCACACCGATCAATCCAAGTGGTCTGCGAGAATCTTATACATTGGCTACGAGTCCTGAAAACGTGCGCTCTTTAGGCGGCGGGGATGCCGCGAATGATGAATCGCGGCGTGAACAAGAGCGGATAGTCAATGATGAGGCTGCAGCGAGTGAACACCCTTCACCTCATACTCATCCCGCGCGACCCGACACCGCTACTGATGACGAGGAGGACGGAAATTCGCACGGACATACGAGCCTAGGCGGCAAGATTGTGAATGAGACGACAGCATTGCTGAAGAAGCCATTCGAAGTGGCTGCGAACTCGGCGCATTCAGGGACTTGCAATCATGGCACGTTTAGTCCACGGATGATGAGTCGGGCGGATAGCACAAGGAGTTTTGGAGGGTCGCCGCCACATACTGGGCACGGAACACCTGATGGAGAGGAGAGCGATAGTTTGTTTGCGGGAGTGTTGAAGGGATTGGGTGTTCGGAAGGGGTCAGTGACGAAGAGGAAGAAGGTGAGTACGACGAGTTGGCTGGCAGAACAGCATGGTATTACGAATACGACTTCAATGTAAGTTTTTACCTCTAATTGTGCTGCACTTGTATGCGCAGATGCTAATCTCGTCATCTTGATAGGTATATTCATTATTATATTCCTTTCTTTACTTGGATTCGACAGTATAAATGGGCGTATCTGCAAGGGGATTTGATTGCCGCCATCACGATGGCATCTTTCTATCTACCTATGGCTCTATCGTATGCCTCGAATCTTGCGCATGTTCCTCCAATCAACGGCCTCTATGCTTTCGTCTTCAATCCGCTCATATATGCAATACTGGGAAGCTGTCCACAAATGGTAGTTGGACCCGAAGCCGCAGGAAGTCTCTTGGTTGGAACAGTGGTCAAATCCAGCGTAGACAGCGGACAGGGTTCCGAGGATGACGATGTGATGCAGGCTAGAGTTGCTGGCGTTGTAACTGGAATGGCCGGTGCTGTTATTTTTATCTCTGGTTTAACACGGCTAGGATTCTTAGATAGTGTTTTGAGTAGACCATTCTTACGGGGCTTTATTTCTGCGGTTGGTTTCGTAATCATGGTAGACCAATTGATTCCTGAGATGGGTCTGGCAGATGTTGCGAGTGAAGTGAGCGGGGTGGCTCATGGCAGCAGTGTGGACAAGTTACGGTTTTTGTTTAATCATGTCGGGGAGGCACATCAACTTACCTGTATTGTTGCTGGTGTTAGTTTCATAATTATCATGGTCTTCAGGTATGGTTTACAAAACATCAAGCTCTTACAAATTACTAATCAATTACAGGGAACTGAAGAAGCGCCTCCAGCCTCGATACCCAAGCGTTGCTTATTTCCCCGATCGATTCCTGGTCGTAGTTGCCTCTGCTATCTTGACTTGGCAGCTTGGGTGGGATAAGCTTGACTTGGAGATTCTTGGCGAGGTCAAACCAACCTCTGGTAGCCCCTTCGTCTTCAGATGGCCATTCCAAATATCTCACATGAAGCATGTGCGAGAAGCAATGGGTACTTCCTTCCTCATCGCACTCCTCGGCTTCTTTGAGTCTTCGGTGGCTGCGAAAAGTCTAGGTGGTGCAGAGGGGAAAGATGCCATTCAAGGTATCCAACTCAGCCCGAACCGAGAATTGGTAGCTCTAGGAGTAGCAAACCTGGTCGGTGGTTGTTTCCAGTCTCTGCCTGCATTTGGCGGGTACGGACGAAGTAAGGTAAATGCTAGTACCGGGGGTAAAACTCCTATGAGTAGTATCTTGTTGAGTCTGATTACTGTCATCTGTGTTCTATTCCTGTTACCCGCTTTCTATTATCTTCCGGTAAGTTCTCATCCTACAATCATCCCATATTTTGAACCCCCGTCTAACAATCTCCCAGAAAGCAGTTCTCTCCTCCATGATCACCGTAGTAGCCTGGTCCCTAATCGAAGAAGCTCCCCACGACATCATGTTCTTCCTCCGCATCGGCGGCTACACCGAGCTCGGCCTCATGTTCATAATCTTCGCCTCGACCATCTTCTACTCTCTCAGCCTCGGCATCGCCATCGGCATCGGGCTGTCGCTCCTCTCCGTCATCAAACACAGCACGCGTCCACGCATCCAGATCCTCGGCCGTATCCCTGGCACCAACCGTTTCGAAAACGCGGAAGCCAATCCGGAGAAGCTCGAATTCATCGAAGGATGTCTAATTGTTAAAATCCCCGAACCTCTAACATTTGCGAACACGGGCGATCTGAAGAACAGACTGAGGAGATTGGAATTGCACGGCACGACGAATGCGCATCCAGCGCTGCCGCGGGTGAGGTCGCCCGAACATAATAAGAACGTGATTTTTGATATTCATGGCGTGACGGGGCTGGATGGGTCAGGCACGCAGGTGTTGGAGGAGATTGTGAGGGGGTATCGGGATCGAGGGGTGAGGGTTTTCTTCTCACGGGTTCCGCCTGAGGGAAGTCCTATTTGGGAGTTGTTTGTGGCGAGTGGGATTTTGGAGATTTGTGGGGGAAGAGGCCATTTTGTTAAAGATGTGGATCAGGCGTTGCGATTGACGGAGATGGACGGAGATCCAGATGGTGGGTATGCTAATATGGCTGGGGATGAGGGGGGTGGATGAATTCGAGGGGAGAGGAGTGAGATATGGGGAGAGAGGGTACATAATGGTATATATGAGATTTTTACATGGTGGTTATAAAAGAGAAGTGGGGTGTAACGAAGATGAGAGCGCGTTGGAATAGTTATTTTATAGATAGAATCTTCGATTTCTAGCGGGTTGATGGGTTGGATTTGAGCGAGCGGACAGAGCGGGCATTGCTTGGCGTATAGACTGGTTTGGAGAGATATTCTGAATGATATATTTTTGATGATTTGATGACCTGAAGCGCGCACATATGGGTTTGAACTCGGGTATCTTGTCTTCTTGTGGTGGACGCGGCTGAACTGCTCTGCACTGCTCCTTGCTTCACCACCGATGCTTTGACAGTGTTCCCGAACGGCGAAGTGAATCTGCGTAGAAAAGCCACCGGAACGTTCAAAGAAACGATGAGTCCTTTAGAAACATGTTTGTTTTGTCTCAGCTGTTTGTCCAACATGGAAATATCCAGGTCCACCTCGAAAAGCAATCGACGACGAGCGGAATATCCTCGTAACCGACTTCCTCAGATTCGCATTCAAAATAGGTCTATAGACGAACACTCTCCGCTTTAACATCTGCACGAGAGCGACACTTCACTTTTCCGAGCTCATACTCCCGGGGTCTATCTCCTCGCTCTTATTCTGATGTATCTTCCTCGTCAAGATCCTTCTCTGAAGAGTTGCTTGAGAATTTGGTCACTTTTTATTCGTTACGGGTTCTGCAATTCTAATATAAAGTTGTGATTTATTACTATCTTTATGATTAGTGATTGGAATACAGTGAGTGAGTGTATTCGCCATCTTTGGCTAGGTCCCAAGTAATGATTTGAGAATCTTTTACTTTGATGATAGTATTCATGTTGTAGGGGTAAGGTGGTTCTGGTATTATATACATCTCGTTGAGGTTGGTGGTTTGGTGGACTGGTGGTGTGAATTAAGAATGACTGGATAGTAAGCTGAACAGCATTATGCGCATCTCCGCAATATATCAAAAGTCTTGCACTGGCCCAGAAACTCGGTCAAGGCTAGTAGGGAAGTTATCAAATGCAAATGGAAGTGTTTGGTAAAGATGGAGATTTGGATATAGTAATTCTCTGGTCTGGTATGAGTGGCTGTGGTGGCTGGAATATATGAGTCGAAGTGGGTGATTATAGAAATTTCAAGACCTGCGTTGTGTGCATGCATTCTCAATATTTCTAGCCAGGAAGGACTTTATCCAGCCAGTAAACAATTCAACATACTTTTCGAACATGGACGAAAAGCTAGCAAATATTCACAGCACGCAATAGAAGACAACGAATTATAGCAAAATTATTTGATATCATAACCTCATACTCGACTATTTACAACCCATGCCCACCATCCAAATCACTGGATATCCATAAACCATTCATTAACATTAAAAGCATCGTCCAAAAATAAACACCCAGATCCAATGCAACATATATATATGCACCCTCAACTCATCTAAACAGACGAAGTATGATCCGCCTTATTCGAGTGCTGAATATGCTCCACCACACCCGGAGCCAGCTCGCCCTTCTCCGTAACACCCATCTCGCTCGCGAACGTGTTATGCGGGACCCAAGCAGCCGACGTACGGGGGGTAGTCTCCTCCAACATGCGGTCGACCTGTTCGAGGGAGAGACCCTTAGTTTCCGGGATCAGGATATACGCGTAGACGAAGCAGGCCGTGCAGAGCGAACCCCAGAGGAAGAAGACCTTGGCGCCGAGGTTGGCTTCGCCTTTGTCTTTGCCGACGAGGTAGGGGGTGATGACGGCGATGATGCAGTTCCAGAGCCAGTTGGAGGCGGTGGAGAGACCGACACCGCGGGAGCGGATAGGCAGGGGGAAGATCTCACCGACCAGGACCCAGGCGCCGGGTCCCCAGGTCGTGGCGAAGAATGTGATGTAGATGCAGATGAAGGCGATCATGGCGGAGACGGCGGAGGTGTTGTGTTCTTCGATACGACCGGCGGTGACACCGATGATGGCGACGATGAATTCGCAGATCAACATGCCCAACGCACCCCAGATGAGGATGGTACGACGACCGTAGCGCTCAATGATGTAGAAGGAGATGGGGGTGCTGCAGACGTTGACGAGAGTGGTGATGAGACCGATGAGGAAGGGGTTGCTGATGGTGCCGAGTGCTTGGAAGAAAGTGGTACCGAAGTAGAAGATGAAGTTGACACCGGTCCACTGTTGCATCATCTGGAGAGAAGTCCCGAGGATGGTACGGCGGAGGTTGGAGGCGGGGTTGCGGAGACCACCCTTGAAGCAGTTCATCCATGAGCTGAAGTAGCCGCTTTGAGGGATGACGGACATTTCATATTCGTGGTTGGCGACGATCTCGGAAAGTTCTTGTTGGATGTATTCGCTGCCTTCGGGTTCACCTCGGAGACGGGTAAGGACGTGGGATGCTTTCTCGAGTTGACCCTTCTTGACGAAGTATCTTGGGGATTCTGGGAGGAAGAAGAGACCAGTAGCAAGAATGAGAGCCCAGGCAATCTGAATGCCGATTGGGATACGGTAAGAGCCGGTATCGAGACGGTTCTGGGTGCTATAGTCGACGCAAGATGCGAGGAGAAGACCGATAGTGATACAGAATTGGTAACCCGAGACCAAAGCACCACGAACCTTCTTGGGGCAAATTTCGGACATGTAAAGGATGATAGTAGCGGAGACGAAACCGACACCGAAACCAGCGACGAGACGACCAGCGACGATAAGACCAAGACCACTTGAAGCAGTTTGGAGAGCGACACCGACGATGAAGATAGCACAACCGAGAATGATGGTGGTTCGGCGACCGTACCAATCAGCAAGATCACCAGCGATCAATGCACCGAAGAAAGTACCAGCAGAGAGGACAGAAGTGATGAGAGACTTGTCGTGAGCGGGGAGAGAGAAAGCATCCTTTTGGGCTTGAGAAGCATCGGCACCAGGGATTTCGAGACCAGTCTGCCGGGTGAGTTAGTGGATGTCATGGACTTAGAGTTAGAGTTTGATGACTTACGTAAAGTCGGATGAAGTAAGGCATCCCCATGACACCAGAGATATATCCAGAGTCATAACCGAAGAAGATACCACCAAAGGAGGCGAAGGCACACATCATGTATGCCTTCATGGTGACGGGCGCCTCAATGCGCTCGACATTAGTCGTTGCGGCCAATCCACCGGCCATTTTGCCTTCTCAATGAGGAACTGACGAGATGAGTAGGTCGGAAGGGGAAGGATAGAGTTGGGAGATTGGGAGGAAGAGATGATTGAGGATGATGAGAAACAAAGTTGAGTACACTGGGGTATTCATGTCCTTATGTACTCGGGGGCCCTCGTACATCTCCTCTCCCACCTTTCTTTTTTCTTTTTCCCCGTGGGAGAATTAGCATGCTACCACACCACGCATCCCGTTCCCTCCACCCCATGCTAGTTGGCACTAGTGCTCTCCATTCTCCGGGTTTGCCTAGCCTCTTCGGCGCTTAGTATCCAATCTCGCCAAGTGGGTGCATGAGAGAATCGTGTTGTCAGACTTGTCCCATGGGGATGGTGACTATCATTTCTCCATTTCTCGCCGCTGCCCGCACTAGACGCTTTCTACCCCATGTATGGAGCAAGGGGTTTGGAACTGGTCTGTGCATCTCCGAGTATTCGGTCCTTTTTTGTAGGGGGAAGACTAAGCGTAAACAGGCATGACCAGGACCCAAACGAGCATCTAAACGCTAGGATGAAATACGGTCAGGAATCGTTTTGCTTTGGTTGTTCTGTCGGAATTGCCTAGTCTAGGTACCGACTGAATTGACTTCCGATATATCGATTATGTGTGTATTTGTCAAGCGTTACCAACTTACCAACTTACCACACGAGACCGGTGTGCGATGGATGCACTAGAAGGCGGACAGATAGTGGACAGATAGTGGACGGACTCTTCCGTTCCAGAGCATGATCGTGACTTGTCGAGACCGAGCAATGCAATGTATGTAGGTTAACGGCGATTGACAATCCTGCAGACTTGGTCTCGAACCAGCGGGACTTTGCACCGGTAAGTGCTGTACTGTATTGTATGGACAAGGAAACCTCAACAATCTCACCCCCCAATGGCCGACAATGTTCCTGGGCGGCCGGCCTCGGTACACCTTCGGTTGCTCTTAGATTGCCTGATGAATGGCAGATTACTGTTAAATGATACTGCATTGACGAGGACCGTCGCAGTAACATGACATCTGCACATCCTACATACTGCACCAAACGTGGCTGCACACAAGTCTCACCACAACCGTAATCCGGATATAATTAATAATGATCCCTACAGAAGATCACAACATGTTGGGCTATCCGAGAGTGCCACCGACGTTACAATGTCTGTCTTCAGTGCCTAAAGCTGCAGCATTTTCTTATTGTTGGTGCCGAGACGTCCCGACTCCAGCCACAGCACAGCAGAGTCGGAAATGGCATGCCTTAGATGCGGCGAAAGAATGGGGCCATCATCCTCTGTCGTATTAAAAACAATAGAACCATGGTAGCTGATACAAAAGGGCGTGTCGAAAAGCATCACGAGGGACAAGTGCAAATCCTTCTTCTCCGCCATTGTTGGTCAACTCTGCATGCTGGGGTCTAGCCGGTAAACTGCAGCTCAAGCCAATCCCAGGTAAGAAAGCTGTCGCCAAACCTGCCGAACTACTTGCTTCTCGCACAGAGTGAAAGAAGGCGGTGGCGCTGGGGGGTGTCGAGCACGGACTGGAGCAGTTTTCAGTTTTCAGCGCCATCCTCGCCGCCAAATCGTACCAACCTGGTGGATCGTCGCGTCCATTTGGCAGTTTCGCATGGGTTCTGGCCTTCTGCGCTCCCAAGCGCCAAGCTCTGATCATTCGGTCTGGGCGACTCTGGCGTTTTCTGGGGAAGTCAAACAGCAGAAAAGCTTGGAGAATCGGTTGAGCGTCGCCACACTTCCTCTTACCCATTACCAAATAGCTGAGACAGACACGACTTGTGCCGAGATCTAGATCTCGCTGCACGATGCGATGAGGACTTGCCGACCGAACGCACCTGCGAGTTTGTTTCTTTTTTCCCGACCTGGAGCTGCGGAGCGGAAGCGGAGATGTCCATCCGCTGTTGGCAGTTGCTCATTTGCTTTTTACGCTGGCTGAGGGATCCCCATGTTCGTAAGGGTGCCAGCTTACCAGGTAGCCAAGCCAAGCAAAGCAAAGAAAGTGCATACGCATTTAGCACCATCGCAACCAGCGAAAAAACGTGTTGGTGCTCTTGGCGCGCTTGGGGGTGGGGCATACTTAGTGTAGGCGACGCCGAAATGGTTAGAGTAACATGGGCTTCTTACGATAAGCCCTGGGCAAATGCAGGTGGCTGAGACGTTCATCTCTGAGTGTGTTCGTTTAGAGGAAAATGAGGATATACTGTACCGAAGCAGAAGGAAGAACAGGTTGTTTGACGACGAAATTAGGTTTTCTGTACTTAAATCCTGTTTATTCTTTATTTAGCCTTATCCACCTGTCATGTTTTTTCCAATTTTCCATCTTTTCATTCCTCGCTTCTTTTTGCTGCTTCTTTCTTTTCCTTCCAGATCTCCACTCCTCATATCCGTCCATATCCACCCAAAATCTCCCACTTTCCCACACCCAACACTCTCCAACATCTCCAGATTCCTCTCCTCCACAGTCCACAACTTACTTCGGAACCGCACCACGGAATTTCCCACCCACTTTTATTTCCCACATCTTTTCTGGAGTTAATCGGCCCTTTCTCCTCCCCCATTCCATCTCCAACTCAGTAAGTAATCCATACCAGCACGCGAAATGCAGTCCATGCAGTACAGGTTCTCCGTATGTCCAATGTCCATCCCCCACCCCACCCAAAACTGGAGTCTCCACACCCCCGAACTCTCGTCCTCCCGTGACGTGGTCCGCTTTTTCTCCAACATCTTAAATCCTAATTACACCGTTGTTAAGCCGAGG
>LLKJ01000590.1:0-14482 GCA_002242865.1 Clarireedia sp. CPB17
GATTGGGAGAGGCGCGATGGGTGTGATGGAATGGGATGTTGGTGTTGGTGTTGGTGGGCTAGTTAGTATGAGGAGGAGTGTGATGAGATTTGGTTTAGGGACAGACGGACGGGTTGGAGTGGATGGCATGCGATGTGTGGGAGAGGAGCTCGGATATACTGAGGAGATGAGATGAGACTGAGATCTTAGCGTGGAGGAGGCGGGATGGATGGGTTGGCATGACATTGCTTCACACGCACGACATGGAAGAACTACGGTATGCTATAATGGACCATCTTCAGACACGCGCGATTGGCGCGAACAGAACGCGTTTTTAAGTTTTAACATCGCAAATATTCTAAGTTCGACCCAAGTGTGTGGAGAGCATAGTGTATATGTCGATCTTTCTTATTGGGGTAGCAAATACCGATCTTCTGTTAGCTGGTAGGAGCGTGAACGGCGAGGAGAAGAGGGGGAAATTTGGCTGTGGAGATCGATATTTGGATGGTTGGGGCTCTGCTATTGTCTATGGGGTTTGACTTGGGAGAGAGGGAACTTCCCGAAATGGGGGAGGTTGACGATGACGATGATGAAGGGACGGTTGGTTCTAATGCGGAGTGGGTGGAAGTGGTGCTGTTAGTGGTTTGGAGGTGGGATGCGCTTCGATAGTTTGTTTGCGCTGGGAGGGGGAGATAGGGTCGACGATGGGTAAGATTTGGAGGGTGGGTGCAATGTGTGGTGGATAACAGGTAGGGCGGGTGGCACAGATGCGAATTGAAGTTATGGGAGGAGTTGATGAGTGACTGAGGTCAAGCAGTGCGCTTGACCGAGAGACAGGCTTTGCTGAGCATACCATGATGTGAGGCGTGCAGGAAGTTGGTGTACAAGGTTAATTGTCGGATGTCGTGCATTCGCCTTACTGTGGTATGTTACCAAGTACTGTCCAACCCCATCTTTCGTACTACAACCTTCTTCTATTCGCTGGCTGAGCGAGCCTGAGTGTTGATCAGCGTTGGTAATGCGCTCTTGCCACTTGGTAGCCTGGTAGCTTGATGGAGCTATGAGCTGCGTTGGAATTATTCATGTATGATTGGGATCGACGTTTGATTTAGCATGAGTGCTAGGTGCGTTGGGACCCTCAAAATTGGCTTTTTTGATAATGAATAGCTCCTTTTAATAGTGAAGAGCTCCTAGTTTCTAGGACGAGAGAATTCTCGGAAAGGTCATCCGAAGAACTTCCAGCTGCTCGGCGTGAAGAAAATGGCGCTGTAAAGCATAGGCGTATGCCGCTGCAAGTCTTGAAAACTCGTTCTACCAATCAGATGAGCTGACATCTGAAGATTAACAGTTGAGAGTATGGCAGGGGCATCGCTACGTCACCGCTTCAGCGTCCCATTCTCGAAGCTGTCGCCGCGTGCTGTTGAATGCCATTGTGAGCTGCTTGAGGCTGCGCTGAGACTATAGCTTTGTCGCGGGAGCATATTCTGAGTAAGATTTGTGAATGAAATAGCTGAGCATATCAATAGGGAACTCTCCCACAAACAAAGATGCCCATGTCTGGATATTATAAGGATGATACTGAAGTTCTGTGCTATGCAACGACCGATGTGAACCTTTCTGACCTAGGTAGTTCGTGAATGTGGCTGTGGAAGTTGTGTTGTGGCTTGACACACCCACTAGCGTTAACTTTTTCATGCTGGTATACCTCAGGCGCAAAAGCCAAAAAATCGCTAAGCGAATTTCCACACACATGAATTTCTCGAAAAAGAATTTGGTTTCGACGAACCTCAACGACATATTTCGACAACCTACGACAACCACGACCAAAGTCATCAATTCGCAGAGATGGCTTCCCGTCCTACTGTCTCCGTCTTGTCTGCCGATGGTAAAGCCACCGGCACGACCATCCCTCTCCCAAAGGTACGCAAAAACCTCGATCTCGAAAATACATCATGGATGGAAACTGGGATTGTCGAGCAGAGGGACTTTGGCTTTATGTGGACGATGGAAGCTGATCGCAATTGAATTATAGGTCTTCACCTCCCCAATCAGACCCGATATCGTTCAGACCGTTCACACTGGTATGGCCAAGAACAAGCGTCAACCATATGCTGTGAGCGAGAAGGCTGGTCACCAAACCTCTGCTGAGTCCTGGGGAACTGGTTAGTACAAATGGATTTCATACATATTTTCGAATGGCTATGCGACAATCGACTATTGGGTGGCGCGCAAGAAGTGGATGACAATTCAAAAAATCGGAAGAGCAAGGACTAATATGGTTGTACTTATAGGTCGTGCCGTTGCCCGTATTCCTCGTGTCTCTGGTGGAGGAACTCACCGTGCTGGTCAAGCTGCTTTCGGTAACATGTGTAGATCTGGACGCATGTTCGCTCCCACAAAGGTCTGGAGAAAGTGGCACCAAAAGATCAACCTTGGACAGAAGTAAGAATTTTGCATGAGGAATTTTCTTGGATATTCAATTAACAGCTCTCCAGGCGATTCGCAACCGTTTCCGCCCTTGCTGCATCTGGTGTCCCAGCTCTCTTGATGGCTCGTGGTCACCAAATTAACGAGGTTGCCGAAGTTCCCCTCGTCCTCAACTCTGAGGTCTTCTCGGGCGCCAAGATCACCCGTACCTCTGCTGCTGCAGGCCTCCTCAAGACCGTTGGTGCTCTCGCCGATGTTGAGAAGGTTAAGGGTTCAAGAAAGCTCCGTGCCGGTAAGGGTAAGCTGAGAGGCCGCCGTCACAAGCAAAGACGTGGACCTCTCGTTGTCTACGATGGAAACGTTGACGGAAAGGAGCTTGTCCGTGCTTTCCGCAACCTTCCAGGTGTTGAGACCTGCGACGTTTACGCTTTGAACTTGTTGCAATTGGCACCAGGTGGACACCTCGGAAGATTCATCATCTGGTCATCTGCTGCTTTCGAGGCTCTTGACAAGATCTACGGTAGCACCACTGCTCCATCTGCCCTCAAGAAAGACTTCCTCCTCCCATCCAACGTTGTCTCCCAAGCCGATATTGGACGTCTCATCAACTCCTCCGAATTGCAATCAGTTATCCGTGCCGCCAAGGGATTCTCACACACCAAGCGTGCTGGTGTACAAAAGAAGAACCCATTGCTCAACAAGCAAGTTCTTCTCAGACTCAACCCATACGCATCCGCATACTCAAAGGAGAAGATTGGTACTAAGGGTTTGGATGCTGGTAAGCCGGAGAGAGTGAGCAAGACTCAGTTCGCTCAGGTCTTGCACGAGGATTAAGTGGAGTTAGTTTTTGTTTTCAATGTTCAATAAGGGATGGGACATTGTAGGCGCTTTATGATACTCGTAGGTAATGAAACCAATTACGAGAATTTCACCCAATAATATGTTATCCAATTAAGTGTGCTTGTTTGATTGTGTGATACCTAACCTGCCATCATGGCTGGGGTTGTCATGACTTGGAATATGCTAGACTTGTGTCAGAAAGCAGGTTAGTATTGACATCTAACCAATGGAAACTGATGATATCAATCTACTGGCTGTTTCAAACATCAATAATTACTTTCGGTTACATAGAAAAATACTGTCCGCGTCGCCCCTTTTGGATCATATGAATCCCGGAAAGCAAAGCAACATTGGCAAACATAGCAAGATCCTCTCTTCATATTCTTATCATTTAAGTCTCAATTTCTACGATTGAATTACATATTGATTTCTGGCATTTAATTATCTAGCAGGTAATATGTTCTACTTACCCATCACTCTCTCCATCCATCTTCCTTCCTCACATTACCCCTTCCCCTCCCTTCTTCCCATCCAAACCACACCTATCCAATCTACCCATTCCCCGGATCCAGCATACAAAAATCCACATTCCCCTCCTTCCTATTCCCCCAATACCCCGGGAACCCCACCGCCTTCCCACTCGCGCCAAACAGCGCAAACGTCATGAGGAACACCACAACCTGCGTGTCGCCGTCCAGCCCCGCGCACAGCACGTAGTTGAACTTGAGGAACCAGTCCGGCTTCCATCGTCGCAGGTAGTACTGGCTCCAGTACGCGACGAGGAAGTAGGTAAATATCGCGGAGTTGATCCCCGTTACCATCCACCCGATGTGCCAGGATATGATGGAGATGTTGAGGGCGGAGAAGTGCGAGTTGGGGAAGATGTGGTGCAGGATGTAGAAGGGGATGGGGGCGATGAATCATAGGGGGAGTGAGAGTGGTACCCAGTGGTAGATGCTGCTGGGGGAGTACATGTGCGAGGCGAGGGCGCCCCAGGTTATGGCTTGGGTGTTGAAGGATTGGAGACCCTAGACGTGGAGGGGGGCGCTGTTAGGTAATGGCGTTTTTGTATATTGATACTTACTGGGTGGAAAAATGAAAAGAACTCACAGCACCAGACCAAATATGCGTCCCTTCAATACTCAACAGAATCTCCCTCTGATTCTCGGTAATACTAATCGTAATAAAATAGTTCAACACAGCACCAACCAGCGTCCCCACCATCTGCATCGCAAACGTGCATCGCGGACTTAACTTTGCGTATTGTCCCAGCTTCAGATCCTGCAAGAGCAGCATGCCCTGGCCGACAGAGTTATACCCGAAGAGAGTGAAATACATGTTTGTCAGCGGATTCCCTGGCTCGAGATACGCCCCGATCATTTGGATGATCGGCTGCACGTGCAGTTGGAATCCGGTGAGACCTGCTTGGGCGCCGACGAAGAGGATGAGGATGCTGGCGAGGAGAGTGGCAATGATGAAGGCCCACCAGGACATGCCAGAATCGGCGGCGTAGATGCAGATTAGCCCGACGACGGCGGAGAGGAGGAGGACGAGTCCGTACCACCAGTCGGGACAACCTTTGTAAGAGAGCATTTGCCTGTAGTGAGGATCTAGGTTCTGCATTTCCTCTTCGGTGAGAGGGGAGCGGGTTGCCAGAATTTCCAGAAGGATGGTGAAAGAATGTTTTTGAGGTTCGTGGGCGAGAGGAAGGACCAGGCGCTTTTGATGTCGTTGAAATTCCAAAGGAGCATGTGAGTGATTGTTGCAGTGATGGCTAGGTTTTGCGTCAGGACGTAGGAGGCAAATGTCGCTGCCATGTATGGAACTCCTTGAACTTCAAGCTTTGCGGGATCGAGTCGGCCATTCTCATCTGGAATGAGTGTTTGATTGTAGGTGACATAACTGCTGGCATTTGACGTTGGCGAGAACAGAAGCTGGGAGAGGAAGGGAAAGTCTCGAGCACGCCAAATGTTGCCGTAGTAGACTCCAAGAAAGACCACTATGCACAGGACATATCCAATTAGAATGTTTCCCATAGTCTGTCTCGGGTTAGCTTAGAAAATAAGGGCGGGAAGCTGGCTTGCTCCCCATAACAAAAATAACAGGCGAATTGGGAAATCTTGCTGTGACTGGATGTTTTTGGAGGAGTATCTTAGACAGTTGGAGATACTTTAATATTTGAATCGCTCAATCGCTTCTGGATGCTTTCATCGGCGTGTTATATCTGCACTGGATAGGATCGGCAAGGTAATAAGATGAAAGAAAATGAATCAACATGCCTTCAATGGTAGATACAGAGCACTGCTACCAATATACTGAAAGTCGAAGCAGAGTGAAAAGACTCCGAGCCCTTCATTCCCATTTGCACCTCCAAATATGTATGTGAAGGGAACTATTTGCATCAGCGAACTCAACTTGGAATGCTTCGGGTATACTTACGGCTGTCCCTTTTTGCCAAGCAGAATACGCTGACCCCGGTGAGAATCGGCATCATATATTCTGGAATGGTTTCCCACACAAATATTAGAGCAAAGGCCCAATAGAAGACCTTCAACCTGGAGGCATTTTTAGACTTCTTCCTGTGGAGTGTTTCCAATAGCGACATGATGGGCAAATTAGCAGGATAGAAGAACTTGGTCGGATAAACCAGTATCTTCCTGAGCAGACCAGCGACTCCATATCCCAATATCTGGGAAGAAAAGATCAAAAAGATACAGACAGCTGCATTGGGTGTTTTATTATACCACAATCGCTGAACGGCAATAACCTCAGCAGCCATCGCAGATCTTGCTGCTGTTGACGACATGATCAGGATTACAGCATGCTCTTTATGGTTGAAGGTATGCGGATTGAGCCATCGACCAAGTAGACCCCACTTTGGAATATACTCCAGCAGAAGGGCGAGAACGTAGCTGATCACGCATAGAAATGTGGCGGACAGAGTCATACCTTGAGGCTTAAATTGGTAGATGGTTGCAAGGACAGCAGAGAAGCAAGATAGTCCGATGCCTGTTGAAGGTCAGCATCATGCTACCAGTTTGTGGTTGAAACATACCCAGAAACATTGTACGAAATGTCCATGGATTCAAGGATACATCATCATCTGTATGCAATGCATAAATAGCAATCTCTTCCATATTATCGACCTTCTCGGCGGCCGTCTTAAGTTTATTCCCATTGCCAAATGCTTCCTCATCACTCGACACTCGGTGGATCTCATCGCCAAGTCCTTTTTCCTTCGTGTTGGAAGTATTCTCAGAAGATATTTTATGAACGCCAAGTTCTTCCAGAACTTCAATGCCAGTAGAATGTCCCGTGTTGAAAGCGGGTGCTATATCAGCCCGAAGCGGCTCGTTGACTGCTCCGGGAATTCTCGAAGTCATTTTGGCCGTTTCTGCTGAGACTGCAGCTTTGATAAACGGCTCTCAATAGTAGTATTGAGGTAGATATAAGAATCATCTTAAAGTGCACGAAGACTTCAGATATCTGGAGATAAACTTGCATATCAGAGTGGCAGAAATGTCCAATTGAGAACGATACGAAGTTCCCCTCCCCAAATGCAGATATCAAACACCATGTTGAATATATCGTATCATATGAAGGGAGATCAGTAGTGCTAAATGATCTGTCGATCACAGCGATAAAGCTCCT
The DNA here is from genome assembly GCA_002242865.1 of Clarireedia sp. CPB17. Classification (NCBI taxonomy): domain Eukaryota; kingdom Fungi; phylum Ascomycota; class Leotiomycetes; order Helotiales; family Rutstroemiaceae; genus Clarireedia; species Clarireedia sp. CPB17. The sequence goes on from LLKJ01000590.1 coordinate 6,898, forward strand.
TGTCAACACTCACGAACATCACTCACCTTCCGGATGGACTGTACCCCACCTAAGAAAGAGCAGGGTGAGGTCGCTATCCATGCGGGCATCTTGGCTCGTTGTAACATTACACCGGCAACGACTTGCAAGATTGCATGGATGCTCCAATTGTATCCAAATCCATTGGATGGTATGTGGCAACGACTAGATAACAATTGTTGGGTTTATTCACGCCTGGTGAGAAGGGATCTGCAAAGACATCGTGTAAACATCTACAGGGAAAGGCCATTGAGCCTCAAAGATTGGCAGGCACTTCGAATTCCGCATACTCGGTCTAGCTTCGAGATACTTTTGATATATAGACAGCATATTGCGTTGTGATTGAGATAGAAAGCGGGCGAAATGCAAGAGAACAAGGCGTGGGCCTATCAAGTGGGGGTGTGTTTGCAGAGAGCTAGATCACATACACCCTTTCAACCAACTCTTGGTCTCCCACTACTAACAATCAATGAATTTCTCCTTACGATCTATCCATCTCAGCATCACCTGTGTATCACCTGCAGGAAGAATTTGGCTTTCCATATGTGTGCTTGCTACATAATCACCGTTTTACTATGGCCGGAGAAGCCGACGAGGTGAACTAAGCCAAAAACCAATATTTGCTGAAACTGGGTGATTGCGACAGCAAAGAACAGTTTCAGCAAATTATGGATATATTTAAAAGCTTTCACTGAGTTGTGGATAACAGGATGTCAAGATCTAGTGATTGGATTGATATGAATAGCTTGCTAGCTGTCTTCTTTGCCTTGGCAAATTGTAGCATGCTGGGGTATGATGGATGTCTTAAAGTGCCTACAAGCATATCTGTGAATGCACGATATTTCTAGCAGGGTCTTCATGGAATCGCCTGCTCGCTGTAAACATGAATAAGGCTATGATACTGGTAGGGAGATGCTGACTGATTCCAGTCGCATATGATAAAGTCCGCAAAGGCTTGCACAGTGGTATTTTGTCGATCGTGTTTACTCAACGTCCCTCTTTCCGCGCCATCCCCTAGTTGGGGTTTCTCCTTGTTTCGTCGACGATGTCCCCAAGCTATGCTTGACACGGATTTTCCCACCATACTTCTCAGACCAGTCGAGGTTAACAATGGCAGTGTCTGCTTCTTGTCCATCCGCAAGCTCAACGAAGCAGAAGTGGCCATTTCCTTCTCTCGGCTCCCGCGGAGCACAAAGCTTGCTGATCCACTTAATAGTGTACTCACTGAATAGCGATCGCATTTCAGCCTCGGTCGTTGCTTCATCACCGAAGTCGGGTAACCCTCCTACATAGATTCTCTGTCTCTCCATGGCCTTACCAGAGACACCGGATGCACGGCTAACCCTTAGGCCCCATTCATTGCCATCGAACATTCTGATAGCAGCATCAACCTGGGCGGGAGTCGCAAGATCCACGAAGCAGTAGTAGTGGTTTCCACCATCTTCCATCTTTGACGGGTGTGGAGAGATCAACTTGCTGACGACCTGAACGTCAAAGCCTTCAAAGATCTCGCGAACCTTCAGATTGACAGTAGCTTGATCTTCAAGTCTGGGTAGCCCACCCACATAAAGCCTTCGGCCTTCCTGGGAAGTACTGCTCGCTTGACGATCAGAGTCTGCCGGCCCCTTCCAGCGATCATACGCATAAGGTGAAGATGGCGAAGCTTGAGAATCAGTTGCCTGGGGACGAGTGGTACCTGAAGTTCTGTGTTAGCCATGGTCTAGAACTTTATCTGAACGTCCAAATCGAGCTTGGATAAACCCATCTCACGTTGGATGAAGGTAGAATTCACTTACGGTCCGACCTGACACCCGGTTTCACTTTAAGTGCTCGATTTCTGAACTCTTTACCGTCGTACTCTTCCAATGCCTGATCAGCTAGTTGCTTGCTGGTGAAAGTCACAAAGCAATAACCAGGGTTGCGTCTGGTTATGGGATCAATCGACATGTTGACGGTCCGGGATTCGCGAGGAACATCTTGGAAAAGGGTCTCAATATCCTCCGAGGTAGTATCATAGCCCAAGTTACCGACATAAATGCGACGCCCTTCCTCAATGGCCTTGTCTGCTTCTGCTCCATTCAAAGATCTTCTTGAGGTGTCAGGTGCTTCGCCTCGAGAAAATCTTCCCTGGCCTTGTCTTTGGTCGGTGTTTCTGTCACTATTTCCACGAGTTCGTTGACCCCAAGTGGAAACTCGCTCAGTGCTTCCTGGAGAGCGAGGAGTGTCGTCCTTGACTCGCCAGTTGTTGGAGAACATGATGGATAGATGATAGATATCCGGTTAGTGTGTGTGCTGGTCTTAAGTTGGAAAATTGACGAGCAAGTAATTGATGTCTCGATGACCCTTGGAACTTCAACGGAGAAATAATAATAAGAATATTCGCGATGGAAGAATATAAAAGGCCTCGTATCGTGAAGTGAATTTTTTAAAAATCAGTAAAATTTTCCCAGCCAAACGAAAGGATCCCTGAAGAAAAAAGCAAGTGAGCACGCGAGGAGGGTACGACCGTCTCTCAAGCGCAGGCTGAATTGAGGCACAATGTGGAACTGCCACTGGAACAACAACAACATTCAAGAAACTGGCTGGAAACGGAAGTTTGAAGATATACTATTTTACTTGACACTTCTTCGTCTGTCATCGACTCAGTTTTCTACGAACGGCTACTCCAAGTTCTTCCAAAATTACAGAATTCTACCTTCTACACAGATGTTGAAAAGTTGATGGCATTTTCATGTGCGTGGCCTGTGCTTCCCCAAAATTCGGTCAATTTGCCCTCTTATCGCACTTGATAATCACGATAAGGTTATTTTTTCGCCCAAATTTTCGACTGCGTGAATTCAACCCCGCGATTTTGATTCCCACAGCAATCGAGTTTCTGAATTCATACAGCAAATTTAAAAATGGCAACCGATACTCCAAAACCAATACACAGTATTGTACTGGATGCAGGACCAATAATCAAGAATGATCCAGCCGTATCGTCACTGATTGCGCAGGCCGAATTCCTCTACACCATTCCCGCCGTCGTCGACGAAATTCGAGATGAAGTTACCAGGTCCCGAGTCCAGACAACCTTGTTACCTTTACTTACGCTGAGGTCGCCGAGGCCAGCTAGCATCAAGTTTATATCTGAGTTTGCGCGGAAAACGGGAGACCTCGAGGTGCTGAGTCGACCAGATATACACCTGATGGCTTTGGCATATGAACTGGAATGCGAACGAAATCATGGAGACTGGAGGTTGCGTAGTGTTCCGGGGCAGCAAAGATTAAACGGCGCACCACCAAAGTCTCTGAGTGGAGAGGCGCCCGCTGAGATTTCTGAAGCGCAAACTCCTGCTGAGGAAAGTTCGGTGGAAAGTGCGCAACAACCAAAAGTTGAGACAAGAGGAGCATGGGGAACCGCCGTACCTCCACCAGCGAATGAGTCTCACCCCGACACAAAGGATGTCGAAGAAGCCTTAGAAGCCACGCATTCAATAACCGCGCAAGATATCGAAACAGCAAAAGAATCAAACGTTGCCGAAACTGCTGAAGCGGCCGCCACAGAGGAAGAGAGCAAAGAACCAACAAACGCAGGCCCAGAATCGCCACCTACGGCAGTCATAGAAGAAGAGAGCAAAGAATTCCATAATATCGAACCGGAGTCAGAGCAATCACCAGCGCCAGTTCCAGAAGATCAGAGTAAAGAACACAGTTCTGAAGCCGCACCAGTACCCACAGCCGAGGATACCCTAGAATCTGCGCCGAGCGTTGAGGTGACCGAAGAATTGGAGTCAGATGGCTCAGATGAAGAAGGATGGATCACACCATCGAATCTTAAGAAACACAAAGAGAAGGATGGGAATGGTTCTTTTGTGCCCCAGGAAGAGCAGAAGAAAATGCAAGTTGCAACCATAACATCAGATTTTGCTATGCAAAATGTAATGTTAAGAATGAACCTCAACCTCCTCTCACCCTCTCTACAAAGGATCCGCCAAGTCAAAACCTGGGTCCTACGATGTCATGCATGTTTTGGAATCACTAAGGACATGACGAGGCAGTTCTGCGGCAGATGTGGTAAACCTACTCTTCTGCGAACTTCGTGTTCTACAGACAAGGACGGCAATGTGAAGGTGCACTTGAAGAAGAATATGCAATGGAACAACCGGGGGAACGTCTACAGTATCCCGAAGCCTGTAGCAGGTACTTCGAATGGAAAGCTGGTGAAGGGAGGCGGAAAGGGAGGATGGGGCCAAGAATTAATTTTGGCTGAAGATCAGAAGGAGTACTCAAGTGCAATGGCTACGGCTAGAAGGAAGAAGGAAAAGGACCTCATGGATGAGGATTACCTGCCTAGTATTCTGACTGGAGATCGTGGTAAAGCAGGTGGTAGACCGAAGGTTGGAGCTGGGCGGAATGTGAATTCGAAGAAACGGCGTTGAGTAGAATTGGTCAATCAAAATAAAATCCTGTCTTGTCCAAAGCTTTCCATATTCGTGATTGTTAATTTTCAGCCCATCACAGACCTGTGATAACGAGAATTTATTTAATCCGTTCGCCAATGGCTTTTGCCATGAGATAGCTAAACAAAGCATAGAATCTGCTGACCAGAACGCCATTGTACTCCAACACAGCTCATTTGTCTCCTACAGATAGGTCTCAAATCCCTCCGTCCATCACCATCCAGGTAATCGCACATCCATTCCCAGAATGCGTCTCCTCGACGCCGAATCGCGCTGCTCCCTCCTCCCCCCTCTCTCAATCCATCTATTGTCCCAAAACCTTAAGATCCTCTGCAGGCAGAGTAATTAGCATCCATTTCACACACTCTCTTCCCCACTAATTCCTCAAACCCGGAACCTTTACTACTCACTTTGTTGGGTGATCAATAATCCATATCTCTTCTTCAACGTAACACGATGTCTCGAGTATTTGTCATCGGGCGAGAAACGGGCCGGGTGCGCGCTCTTGGTTACTTCGCCGCTGATGACCTTCTTCAGTGTGTAGACGCGCTTGCCGGCGGCGTCAACGGTGTACATGAGATGCATTTTGTGTGGTTGGTGGGTGGTGGGAAGGTTTGAGTGGTGGAGAGGTGTTCTGGAAAAATGGTGTTAGTTGGAACGATCAATTGGTTACTGGTATGCGCAGCGATTGAAGAGGAGACTTCGTTGACGTACCGGGAGGTGCAGAGAGCTCGTAAAGGTTGCTGTCGTCGTTGAGGAATGGAATTTCGCACCGAAATTTCTGGTATAACTTTTTTCTTGCAGGGGTTGTCAATTTAGGTTTAGCTTTGTGGAAACGTGACGCTAGTCTCTCGTCAGTATTATAGTTTTTCCGACCTCGTCTTCATTTGCTGCTAACTGACTTCTAGTCTTTGGTAAGTCTGCTGAACATGAATGAACCGCAATGTTTGGTTCACAATGGCACACTCTACCATGGTAAGACAACATTATGACGTTGTATGTAACGGGCAAGATCGAGCTGGATCTGCGCTGGACTGTGAGAGATGGCTAGTTTGCAAAGTAGCTTGTTCAGTAATTTAGTTTCCACACAAAGTTGCTTGTGGGAAATGCATGTCTTCTTTCCTCTGCTCTACATCATCTTTTTCAATTTCCTTCAAGTTGCCGCTCCTATGTTATCTATCACTCTCGTTCTATGTCGGAAATAAAATCTACGCTTGAGCCCGCATCAGTCAAGGACGTTGCCCAACTGTCGCATTTACAGTCGTACTCCACACAACACATTTGCTAAATTCGGACTCTTCCAATGTCCAAGTCCACCGACCTACTCATGGAGTCTCTAACGGGCCTCACCCTTCAAGAAATACATACGTATGATCCCGAACGTAATATGCGAATACGTGATCAATTAGAAGCGAAATATAACACACCTCCTAAGCTCGAGACCTTCACTTGCTTCCTCAATCTCCCCCTCGAGATTCGACGAAAGATATGGAAAATGGCAGCATGTGAACCTCACTTGGTTGAGGTATGGCAGCAGGATGAAATCGCAACAGATTCGAATGGTGTGACAAATGGGTTATTCCAGAGCTTCGCTTACTTCTCAGCTGCACCTCGAAACCCTGATGTCTTGCGAGTTTCAAGAGAATCTAGGGAAGAAGCATCGCGTTACCTGAAACGCAAAGACCCGAATTCAGAATCCAGGGAATTTGGTGAATACAGACTTCTAATACCCAAGTCATTGATTGAGGTTCATGCGAGCAGCACTGATATCTTCTGTATTCGCGGGCCTGGTTTTAACAAAATTGAAGTTCTTGACCTATTCCATCACTTTCAGGAGAGGGGAATTTCCATAATTGCCACCGACGTCAACAGATTCGCTCCTCTCAGCGAATTCATGTTCGCTAAACCTCACAGCAAACCAAACTCGATAGTCTATGAAAGCTGGCGTATGGCACAGCTCGATGTCGTTATACTCTACTATCAGAAAGACGATGTGTATGAAGATGGTCATTCTCCAAATTTTGGCTCTCTGCTTCCTGTGTCCGAATGCAAATTTGGCGTCGCGACGCGCGAAAGGTTACAAAATGGTTACAACGATTTGCGTAAACAGGAAAGAAACCTTCAAGCTCTATTCGATGACATTGAAGCCAAAGTCACCGCAGAGCGAACGGCTTTTGAAGCGAAAGGCGAGGAGTATCGACCGCTAAGCCCACATTATGGAGAGCCATTGCCTGCAGTATTTAAGAAACCGAGAATTGAAGTGAAGGGACTGTTCCGCAAACACCCCGATCCGTGGTGCGAAGCTTATTACAGCAACTACATGGAATATGATGAGGAGGTGGCTAAACGGGATAGACGACGAGAACTGAGACAAAGACAGGAGCAGCAGGAGCAGGAGCAGGAAGAGGAAGAGTTAGGGGAGCTTTTCGGGAAAGCTCTAAGATGACTGGTGACCGCTTGTCGAGAACGTAAGAAGTGGAAGATTATGACGAACGGGTATCGTTAGGGCGATTTCTGTCTCATTAGAGGCTTGCTAGTAGTCATTTGATTCGATGGTTTTGTGTATCTATTCTACGGGTATGCATTTTGATATAGATATTGTTATGGTGCAAACGATCGTTAACATTCTATCTATTCCTCACAAAAAACTCCAAACCTGAAATGAACCACCAAATTCATCAATCTAAATACAGCCAAAAATATGGAACTGAATCCCCCAGAAAAAGAACGAACGAATGAATATATGCACGTTTTCTCTAGACCCAACTAAAAGCCACAACTCCAATTCCATAAAACCACATCATCACCCAAACACAATCCCCCTTTTCTCAACCCAGTCACCTTTCCCTCATCCTACCTCCTCCCCTCCTGTCCCTCGCCCTTAATCCTCATCCCCATCAACTGCTTCCTCGACAACCACTGCTCGCGCGACTCCAGCGTTCCGCGACGGAGTAAATATGTCCCGTCGTCGTTGTCTTCGATGTCGTCGTCAGTGGGAGAGACATTCTCGTTAGAGAGGAGTCCAGAGGAGGACGATGAGGAATGGTGGCGTGAGAAGGGGAATGGGTGGCTGAGTGGGTGCGTCACGTGCGTGGATAGGTGGAAAGAGTGTTTGAGGGAGAGGT
>LLKJ01000591.1:0-12412 GCA_002242865.1 Clarireedia sp. CPB17
ATGTAATGAAATAGTAATGAGCGTATGAATCTGTCTAATTTCGGTTTCAAGATAGTATAGGTTGTGAACATACTTACTTCTTCTTAACTTGCAGAAGCTTTTTGGTGGTGGTATGGACACTGAGATCAAGAACAAGATACCTCGGTATGCGGAACAAAGTGTGTCCGGATGTGCAGGGTCATGGGAGCACCACAGATCACTATTTGCTGAATCAGCCTCTTTTAGTCTTCCTTGCTCTTTCTCGAATTTCCCCATGGTCCCACAACTGCGAACGCGAAAGAAATCCATCAATACCCATAGTTCAGGTTATCGAGCATAAAAGCAGCGAGAACACCAACGGGTGGTTTCGAAACGCGCATATTCCGCTCTCCGTCGCCTTGCTGCTTTTTCGGGTTTATTAATGTTTTTTGTTTTCTGCTAACTCGAGGCTCGCACAGAGTGCTGAAGCTGAACCATGGAGACGGCAAGTTCAGTTCTTCATCAGCAGATCCCCACGCCCTACCGCCAACTCCAGCCACCGACCGACCAAGCTCTGCAACATCAACACCCGCATTCGCATCAGCATGGAGCTCCTCATCTCTCGCATCATACGCTGGCGTCGCAGGCCGGCGGCCTCGATCTGAGCGGTTTGGACGACGCCGATGCTGTGTATCAGGACTTGAGAGGGCTGCAGGATCCAAATGCTGGACATCAATATCCGTCGCCGAATCCATTCGAGAGAAATAATGGACATCGTCAAATGCATGTACAGAGTGCAGACCCGCATACCCCGCAGCAGCATGGAGGTGCGGGCCAGTTTGGCATGTTGACTGCTGGACCGCTTCAACATAACTCGATTGGCCGGTTGCAGCAAGAGGAAGATATGTTTGGCTCGCCTGATGGCTCGGATCAGAAGAGTAATGGACATCTTACCACGAAGATTGTGCCTAATCCACCCAATCTGGAGGCTTGGCGAGAGAAGCTGTTTAATGTTGATGAGATGATCACCTTGAGTGAGGAAGAGTATGTTATTCCTGCCTCGTTGAGATTAGTGGGGGCTTTGCTAACCAAGTGAATTCAGGTTCGAAACATACTTCCCACATGTCGATAATGTGTATTCGCATCGCTCCACTCAACGATATAAGCGCAAGCCTTTCGTCTCTCACTATTGGGATTGCAGATTGAAGGGACGTCCACCGGGAACACCAAAATCAGACGACCCCAATAAAAAGAAGCGCAAGCGTACTGCGCGGGAGAGGGACCTTTGCGATGTGAAGATTAAGATCACAGAGTACTTCCCTGGTGCCATGTTACGAGCGGACTTTGCGCCAGATGGTGCTCCGCCTCCGGACCCGGCTCAGAGCAATAACTATTTCGCCAATCAAGCTGCGGTTCATCAACAACAGCAATTCAGCATTCCTATGATCAACGCGAACATCCCCCCTGGTCATCCAGGCGCAACTGGTCAACGATACTATACAATTCAGCGAGTCAATGGTAATGGTGGTAATGGTAAGGGTGATGGGGTCGCCGGTCCTCATAAGCATGGTCTGGATGAGAGTGACCGTGTGAAGAAGAATAGCATTCTCCGATATCTTCAAAAGAGGGACAAGGAAGAGAAGAAAACACAGGTGAATAACATGGGTTTCATTTGCCTAATTTCATTAGTGTCATGGCTTGCAAATCTTCGAAGATCTTCGTCTTGGAAGTCCCTTTCGGGTCCGGATTTCGCGGACAAAATTTGAGCTCCTCGTCATGTATATTTGCATCAACTACATCATCCCACCGCAAAAAAGTTAATCCGAGGTTCTTCCAAATGGATATAAATCTCCAATTCAAGATTTCTTCAAGGCCTTTCTAGCTTCATTTTAATACACAATTAGATTAATTGGAAGGAGGAATCATGGCTGATAACAACGAGCAACAGAAAACCTATCACAAAAAAGCCAGTGGTTTGGCGCTGAACACTGTCAAGAAACACTCCAAGGAAAATGATCTGAAGTTATTCGGAAGCTGTTTCTGGTATGTCCCCCAATGTGACGTCAATCAGCATGACCAAAAACGACTAACATAACTTGTCTTGTCAGCCCGTTTGTCCAACGTGTATGGATTTCTTTGGAAGCAAAGGGACTGCAATATCAATATGTCGAAGTTGATCCATATAAGAAGCCGCAGTCGCTGCTTGAAGTCAACCCGAGAGGATTGGTTCCAGCTATTCGTCATGGTGATTGGGGCTGTGGTGAAAGCACAGTTTTGATGGAATATGTAAGATTGATTCTGGAGAGGTGCATGTGAATAACTCACTAACCGTTTATAGCTTGAGGATTTACAGATAGGCGTACCTTTACTTCCTCCAAGTCCGCAGGCTAGGGCTCACTGTAGACTCTGGAGCGACCATGTAAGCTCCCCTGAGACTATTAATTTAGTGCCATCATTAACAAGAGATCCAGATCAACCGCAACATAGTCCCCAACTTCTATCAACTTCTGCAGGCGCAGGACTTCCCCAAACAAGTCGAATTCACCAAGAAGCTACGCGAGGAAATCAACAAACTCGTGCAGGTCTCGGATCCCCAAGGTCCCTTCTTCCTCGGGCCTACTCTGAGCTATGTCGATATTCAAATCGCCCCCTGGATGCTCCGCTGCAGTCGCGTTCTCAAACATTATCGTGGCTGGGCGGATCCCCCGCCGGGCTCACGTTGGGCTGTTTGGTTCGATGCTGTGGAGAATAATGAGTTCGTGAAGAGTACGACGAGTAATGATGATCTGTATGTTGATAGTTATGAGAGGTATGCGCAGAATAGACCAAACACGAGCATATTGGCGGATGCGGTTAATGGGGGGTTCCATTTGCCTTAGTGGGTTGATGGGGGGCTAGCTGCTTTAGCATAAATGGGGCTGATTTGAAGCATTTCGCCCTCGTGGGGTGGTATGATTTGATTGTGGATTACAGCACAGCACAGCGACGCGCGTTGGACGGGTGCGATGGATGAACGTATGATGCATGATGGGTAACTAGGGATGGTTTTTACATGTCCTGTTTTTCTTTCTCATTTGTGTTTTTTTTTTTTTTTTCAGCGACTGCGAATTTCCATGGTACTCATGAAGGGAGATTTTTACGTATACATGTTATTGTTTCGGTTGGGTTGTTGGTTGATTGCTCGGCTGGTTGGCTGGCTGGTTGATGAATGGGTGGGATGGGATGGGATGGATGATACCTCGTGGTGGATGGATGGATAGGATGGTCGGGAAATATGAGGGTTTATCTGATTCGAGGTTGCCATGGGCTGGCTGGTGGACAGAATCACATTTCATGGGTCGTATTTCGTTAATGATGTAGGGGCTCTGTATGAAGCATAATCACTCTTCTCTTGTTCTTTTTTTCTTCTTGTTCTAAAGAAGTTGGTGTGGAAGGCGGAAGGGATAAGGGCACTTATGGGGGGGGCAGATAATGAAAGGAGCACGTGTTCGTTTAGAGGGAAAAAGAAAGGAGATGCGATGAGATGAGATGAGAAAATGTTCAATATGAAGGATGATTACATGAAATGAAACCGGAGGCAAATGTCATACTACTTGGTGTCCATTCCTGTTCTCGAGTCCTGCTCGAAAACGCTGGCATGGAATTTTCGGAGTCGATTTTTCTGATCTGATGTAGAAGTTCAGGGGTTTGGGGATGTATATGCAATTACTAGGGGAAATTGACATTGCTTGAACCCACTTACATCCTGTAGGAGAAGTATTAGTTGTGTTTACTCGGATCAGGGACTTACCTTTCTACCGTTAAGTCCGGCTATCTTCGTCGTTATATTCGCCGTTGCAGTCGTCGTTGAAGTCGCGCTCCATCGTCGTAGTCGTTATCACCGGAATCGACACTCAGACCTATAGAAGTCAGAACTTAATTCTCCAACCAAGCATGACAATACAACTTACCCTTATAATACTCCGCCGCCTCCCAGAGCTGCAAACGCTCCAGTAGATGAATAAAGGTAAACTCCTCATCTGCGAACGCCGGTCCGAACCTTTCCATCATCTCCTCATCATGCATCCCGCCCTGTTCCCCCTGCGCAGCCCACTTCTCGCGCTTGGCGACAGACAGCAGCGCCTCCACTTCGCAGTCGCTGGCGCGGCGCAGCCACGTGGTAATCCCGATCAGCGTCTTAACCCACATCGTCACGACGCCAGCATGCAGCGTCGCTTCATGCTGGCGGAACTCGACGGTCGCGAGCGCCGGGCCGTACTCGGCGACGCGTTCGAAACAGTACGCGAGCGCGGGGTCGCCGTCGGTGGACGCGGCGTACGCCAGGCGTCGCGTGGATGCCGGCGCGCCGCGGAGCCAGTACTCGGCTGCTTGGGCGAGGCTGGGCGGGGGTTGTTCGTCGGTGCGGAAGCGCGCGGCGTAGGCGGTGCCCCAGCGGAAGGAAGAACAGTATTGGTTGTTCAGGCGATGCGGCGGGTGCACGCTGGCGAGCTGCGGCTCGAATGTATGTAAGAATGCGCAGATGCGGCGCAGGTGCGGGAGGGTGAAGCCGTCGCCGGTACGATTGCCGATGTGCACGTGCAGCCCGCAGGATTGGTTGACGTCGATGCGGAACTGGGACTGCAAGAGACTGTAGACGAGGCGCACTTCGAGAAGAGCGCTGCTGGAGTAGGTGAGTGCGGGGGTTCGGACTTCGATGGCAAAATATTGGTATTCCTCACCCTTGGGAACTTTTATGCTGAAATCCCCTACCACTTCCCAGACCTCGACGTTGTGCTCATCGCCGTCGCCAGTGGGAAAGTTTCTTCTTCTAAGCGCTTCTCGAATGTGTCTCCGAATAGTGAAGCAAGTGGCGATCGTCTTGTCTGGGTTTTTTGCTACCGGATGTCCTATGGGAAAATCCTCAGCAGTAGTCTCGAAATAGACCTGGCGTTGATCGTCGGGGTGAATCTTAGGTTGTCTTGGGTCACAAATTGCCGCAATTACAAACTCGAACTCGACGCCAAAACTTGGATTCCATTCTTGAGATGCCGGCTTGACTTCGTACCGAGACATTGTCAGTTACTAGTTTCTAACTTTGATGAGTTGACTCACTTTACCTGGTGCTGGAGTATATATGACCAGCCAACTTTCCAGGAGTGCGAGTATGTCAGAGAAAGTCCCGTGTCTTCTCCTGATGATGATACTGAAAGGTGAAACTTAAGGGCGCTCCCTCGATTTTGTTTTTCTTCTGTCTTTTCTCCGAACAATCCCTCTGTTGGCTCGCTTCAAAGGAATGGTAGACCACGACATGACACAAAGTGCACAAAGTGCACAAAGGGAGCAATCTTTGTTCCGTGATTCTCCTTTTACAAAGAATAGCCTTGATAGCTATGAATGATAGAGAATATTAGCGAAAGCAAGGAAGTTCAAGTAATTAATACTTTCGTAGAATGGTGGATTGGATAAAGATAATGGTGGAACAACCCAAGTGGGCGATGAGAGAGTCAAATGGAATACGATTGAGGTTGTACCACCACCTAACATCACATACTTATACTTGCGCTTGCCGAATGTGAGGATTTATGCTTGGAACTTGTGTGTAAACAATCAAGTTCACGTAAGGAAAACATTGCTCACATAACATCGAAGTATAATTTCGTCCAGAAGACAGTGAAATACATGTATACTGGTATCAATTGTATGTACTAAGTAAGCTAAGGCCAGTACAAAAATCTTTCTCGAAAGGTCAAGCTCAAGAGGCTTGCCTCAGTGCATCCTGTCACCCAAAAACATCATTCCCTCGGATCATTAATCGTTCCCCTCGTACAACCATTAATTATTTTGCTACCCTGATATCAGCAGCCTAGCCACTTCCCAAATGCCCTCAACAAGGTAGATGAATAACTCTGAAAAGGCACGAGCCACAACACCAATGCTAACAAGAAACGCGCTCAAAAAACACAAAACCATGCGGTCAACTATGCACATGAATCACCAGATAAGCCATGAAAGCTCACTGATGCTCGTAGAAATGTTTGAAGTCCATCCAGTATCTCCAATTGCACCTTCCCTCAGACGGTCGAACCTATTAAAGCATCAAGCCAAAGACAGCACCAACACCTGCAACGAAGATACCAGTGCCATACTCGCGACCAAGGTTCAAGGAGATAGCGGCAGCACTTGATGATGTAGCAGCAGAGGCGGAAGCACTGACAGAGGACGCAGTGGCTGAGGTAGCAGTAGCGCTAGCACTGGTACTGGAGGCCGAGCTGGTGGCGGCAGCGGTGTAATTGTCCGGGTTCAAGTGGCCGCAGTTTGTCTGCTCGTTTTGCTTGCAGACCTTTTGGGCGGCGGCGTCGTTCTGACCGGCGACAATGCAGTTTGTGTAGATTTCTTCGCAGATGAAGGTTGGCAGGGTTTGGGTGTAGTATTGGAGACCTGGGGCAGAACTATTCGACGAGCAAGTACAGTTGTAGGTCAAGGTAGCCTAGGTTTTTGTGTCAGTAATGGTATTGAGATATATCGAGGCTTAGGAAATGACTTACAGTGTCGCAGGTGTTAGCATCGTAGTTACCCTCGCACAAAGTACCACAGGTAGCGATTTGACCAGAACACCATTGGGCTATAATCAATCAGTCTTCATGTCAAGGATAGGTTCAGCGAGAGCACTCACATCTCAAAGGTGCAGGAACGCTGCCTGGGTCAATGGTAGAGTTGGAAGTGGTACCACCACTTTGAGCTGCGGCGACAGCAACAACGGCAAGACCGACAATAGACTTGATAAACATTCTGGCGGATTGGAGTGTTTTGTTGAGTATGAAGAAATTCCGATTGCAAGAGAGATCTCGTTGGGACGAAGGGAAAGTCTTTCGAAGTCAAGTGAAGGCTTGAGAGAACTTTTGAGAATCTTTGCGAGGAATTGAGAGGAATTGGAAAAGATTTGTTGTTGATGGGGAAAGAGGATGGGAAATATAGAAATGGGAAAAGGCGGGCGGCGGAAGGTGGTTGGGGCCAATGCGAGTATTTGATTTGAATTTGGATTGTACCTACTTACCGACTAGGGTAATTCGGGATTTTATCGTGAGGCCGTGGGTGGGTGAAAAGGCAGGGAAAGCGGGACGCGACTACCAATGTGGTTAGAGGGCTGGAAAGAGCGAATCAAATAGTGCGAATTGGCATAACTGACTAACGAATATAAAGTTAGTGCGTCAGTTCATCTCCTGTCGTCGTCTCCGCTCCCACCCCTGTCTACGCAGCGGTACGCATCTATCGACGAGACGGGAAAAGGATCTCTGCGAGCAAGCCAAGCACGCCAAGCCTAGATTAAACTGGTTCCTGAACGTTTGTCCACCCGGTCTTATTAGCATCCTGTTCTCTCCTCTCCTTCTCCCTTCTCCCCTTCTCCCTTCTCCCTTCTCCCCTTCTCTATCCATTCTCTGCGCGTTTGTACGAAGTATGACACTTTAATTCTGCATGTGCAATAGTTCCGTAGTGTTGACTCTGGAGTGAGATCCCTCAATGCAAGGTTGTAGATATCATTAATTGATATCTCTTACGATACACGCCCCTCCCCCAAGTAGAGTTATGCGACCCTGTTCCTCTGCTACCTAGGCAACATCGAAATTGCCCTTTCTGATCGTCCCAAACACTTCATTTCTCGCGAGCAATCTTGGCCGCTACGGATATGCCGGGCCCAAACACTTCGAGTCGTTGCTGAGCACCGACTTTGTCGCAATCAAGAGGCTTCCAAAGTGGTTAGATGGAGTGGATGGCATGGACAGCAACGAATTCTTCCATGTGGGTGTTCCGTCGCGACGCAAGCTTTCCCGGGAGCTTATCAACTACCCATGCCGACCACAGATGAAGCAGGGCGTGTCACAAAATTTCACTACCTCTGGACTCCGTATATCGTACGCTAGTACTAATATGGCTGGTTAAACACACAAGCTTTGTTCCTTTTCATTGCTGGCGTCTTTTCTAAATGAGCTTCCACGTTCCACGTCCAAGTCAAAACAATTGGATCCCGATGCTGTATTCACATATGTACAATGATCAATGTCGCGCTTCCTGCTGTTCGATATTCGGCGGACTGGCCATCGTCTCTGACCTCGTTCCTACCAAGCACAAAAACACCGAGTCAAAAGCCGAATCCTCGTTACGATGTTCTCCCTTCTGTAATGTACCAAGCTTTCAAGCTTCCGTCTCAACCAAGATCATGCTCATGCGATTGGATCTGCATTCGGTGCCGAGCTGTGGCCAGTGCTATCGGCTCCCGTGGACTTTAGCCGACGCGCAGCCACCTGACTTCCAACTTTCTTCCTCCTCCGTTCACACTAACACTAGCACAACAATCCATTGACCCGGAAAGCCGTTGGATCCCTACTTCGTGGCAAGTAAGCCGAATGTCCTCGAAATCCATATTGGTACTCGCCACGAAACAATACGCTACACACTACACACAGGAGTACACACTGCGCAGAGTCGCAGACCTCCTTTCAAGCCAAGCCCAAATTCCAAGTCAAACAGCAGTCCCCCCGTTGTTTCTCCGGTTTGACAAGCGTTACGGCCCAACAATACTTCCTTTGCACGGTGAGAAACGTAGAAGGAAAGAAGGGGGACCGAGTGCCAAGACCCACAATGTAATCGGCACATGATCCGCACATGATCCGCACATGACACTATGGGCCTCATTTCATTTCCGACATGAGATGAGTTTGATCCGAACGATTGGTTTTTCGAAAGACAACTACCATGTCTCATCTTTCATTTACTTCGAGAAGGTTTGATTGATCATCCTCGTCGGCACGAAACAGTGTCACCCAAAGTGGAGTCAGAAGCTTGTCTTGTTTAAAGATCTGTTGACTACTTATACAGAATTGTGTTATATGTTCACATAGGCTTATTCTACGGATGCACTGCACTGTATCGGCGATAGCGCTTGAGCTGCTATCTTTGCCGCTCAAGACGGTTATCCTTCATATTGTGCCGGCCCATCGTCTGTCACTGGCAGTAAGATCTTACATCAGACTCATGTCAAACTCCAGAGTACGGAGTGTTTGCACGTTGCTTTTCCCCTCCAACACTGCTTACTTTTACGGTCTAGCTCGTCTCCTTATCCATATGTCTGCGTAACGGATTTGGCCATTCGTTCGCATCAAGGATATCATGACCGATTCTTTCACTTGATAACGACGTTGGGCTTGCTGGTTGCAAGGTTCCTTGGCTGGTTTGTGTTGAAGGTGGTCGGCGGGAACTTGGAAGAGCAGTTGTATCGCGATAAACTAAATCACAATACACCAGGCGTAAGGGATGATAATATCGTCAATTCACAATCGTTCGGGTCACAATACTCAACATCAGAATCGGTCCGAGACCATGCGTTTGTTGTAGGTGAAAGGCTAAGTTTACAT
Source organism: Clarireedia sp. CPB17 (assembly GCA_002242865.1). Classification (NCBI taxonomy): domain Eukaryota; kingdom Fungi; phylum Ascomycota; class Leotiomycetes; order Helotiales; family Rutstroemiaceae; genus Clarireedia; species Clarireedia sp. CPB17. The sequence continues at coordinate 9,348 of LLKJ01000591.1, forward strand.
AGAGTACCACATGCAACCTTCCATCTCAGCATTTTCTCTACCCTCTTCTATATCAGTCCAATCCATACACCTTTCGATGAGCAGCATTTCACTCTTATCTCTGATGGAATTGATGTTCACAACAATCGGCAGCCCATCTAACTTTGTGAAGCCATCGAGTTTCTCGTGCGCGTCTATTTTCGTAGTGGAACAACAGCGGAAGGCGTCGAAGAAACAAATATTGTCCATATCCTGCAGCATACATAGATTCTGTCTTATATCCGCAAGTTCGGCAGACGGTCCTTGGAATCGAGGCATAAGGATTTTACAATAGCGATGACGGTCGATGCAGTCGCTATAGCTTGCACATGTAAGCGGGTCTGCAACCCTGGTAGTCAACTGTTCTCTTGCCAGGACTTCTTTTCTTGTTTTCAAGGACTTTGCGTTGAAAATCTAGGCAGCATTGGAGAAAGAGGCGCCGATTCTCAGCTGCTGTCTCTTCTGCCGCTGTCGTCGATCCGGGTTGGAAAACATCTTCGGGGATTGGCCATATTGGGGCACATATTTCGGTCCAGAGGAAATGGTTGAAACCATCTATATTACGGTTGTAGCTTGCTATCTCGGAAGAAATGCAGGGTGGTGCCATGATGGAAAGGTTCTTTCTACGTGTGTTGAATGGGCCGGTATGGCGAATATTTGAACGTGGATTTAGTGCTTGGATGGAGATCGTACGTGATGTGACGAGAACGATACTATCAGGCGTATGATCGAGGATTTTGCTCTATGACAGCTCAAATACAATGGAAGTAATCGCAGTGAAAGAGCAGTTGCAAGTTCATATACATGCCATTTATTCTTTTTTGGGTGAGTTAGCTTGTGGTCTATTAACTCTTGCCCTTAGGGTTCACCAAACATTCCAATTTCGGTACCACGATAATGGTACCAGAAAACTTTTGACACTACTCACTCACCATGTATTCACAACTAAACGAGATTTTTCATGCTGCTCATAGAGAGGAAGATATCATCAGCAAGCAAATCATGTGATAGATCCCCAGAAACTCGGAGTCGGCTCCTGTCACAAGCGAACCAACCACCAATGGGGACAAAAAGATTAGGAAGTTCCCTGGCAACTTGCAGGAAGCTTTAGCTATGCATGCACTTACGAAATGCTTCGTTTATTTCCGTTAAAGTCTCACATCCCTAGCTCATATTATGGTCGATCGTCCGTTCAGGATCGATAAGTTAAACAAGGATGAGTTTCTTATATTTTTCTGTAGATGATCCTCATCAGTTCGTGAGATTTACACCGTCTTTACTGTTGATAGATAGATACTCATTCTGGTTTCAGATTTCCTTTCCAACAATCAATGCTACTGTCTCGTTGCCCCATCGTCGCTCTTTCTACCTTCACGTCATATATATAAAGTATGAGTGATCGGCAATCAGAGCCCGCCATTCAGAGTACCCCACCCCCACAACCAACGCTCTTTGGTGGCGATTCTCAGAACGAAAGAGAGGGGAAAGATGTCCAGGAATCTAACACTTCGACGACGGCAAGTAATGGGGAAGATTTGCAGAAGGCACGATTCTCGACTTTGAGGCAGAATGCGTTTATGAGGTCATGTTGGAAGGCACTCACTTGGATGCCAAAGAGATGTCGATATGATCCGGAATCACCACCGCGGTTTAGCATGATGTTGAACTTGCTGTTTGCTTTTGTAAGTTGAGTTGATCTAGGATTCTTGGAAACCTTTCTCTCGTTCCCTTGGTGGACGCGTTTGGCTTTTGGTACGGAGTTGAGGTGGATGATTGATACTTTCTGCACGAGATACTCCAAGTTTGCGGCGCGAGTTTACAACACATTCGAAATTTGATTTACGTCTGATATCCACTTACTAACTCAACTCATAGGCTTGCACGTTCACTGTAGCCAACCTATACTACAGTCATCCAATTCTCAATATTCTGGCAGATGAATTCAATGTCACCAATGAGCATGCATCCATCATTCCTACTGTCTCTCAAGCAGGATACGCAGCTGGTCTTCTGTTTCTTTGCCCACTGGGAGATATCTTCAAGAGACGCCCGTTCGTCCTCATTTTGGTGTTCTTTACTGCTACAATGGTAAGTCGGATTTGTACTTTGTCTTGCTTAACCACTACCTACTAACACCCTCATACAGTGGCTTGGACTGTGCTTGACAAATTCGTTTTCAGTCTTCGTTGGGATTTCCTTCATTACAGCCCTGACAACAGTTACACCTCAACTCATGCTCCCTCTTGTTGGTGAACTGGCACCACCACACCGTCGAGCGACATGTCTGGCCATTGTTTCTTCTGGTTTGTCATTGGGTCTGCTGATCGCCCGCCTACTATCTGGTATCTTAACGCAGTATACGGACTGGCGTACTGTTTATGTAAGTGACCTTTCCCCTTTCCTGTTACACCTTGAACTCAAGCTCATACAATCAGTGGTTCTCCTTTGGCGTCCAGTACCTAATCCTCCTGCTCCTCTACTTCTTCATGCCCGACTATCCGCGCACCAATCCTGGGGACTTCAACTACTTCCGCATGCTCTGGTCAATCATCCAACTTCTCTACCGCAACCCCATCCTAATTCAGGCCTCCTTAACCGGCTTCTGCACCTCTACAATCTTCACCACATACTGGACCACACTCACATTTCTTCTCTCCTCCCCACCTTATAACCTCTCCCCCACTCCCATTGGTCTCTTCGCCCTCATCGGCATCGCTACCTTCCTCGCCGGTCCCATCTACTCACGCTACGTGATTGACAAATTCGTTCCTCTCTTCTCCGTAATTCTCGGTCTCATCTACTGTCTTATCGGGGTTCTCCTCGGAACCTTCCTCGGCCTACATTCGCTGTCCGGTTCGATCCTCCAAGCATTCTTTATGGATTTGGGAATTCAAACAGCACAGATTGCGAACAGATCGGCGATCTACAGTATAGCGCCAAAAGCGAGGAATCGAACAAATACAGCGTATATGGTGATGGTTTTCTGTGGACAGTTGACGGGCACGGCGGCAGGGAATAGGGTGTATGCACTGGGGGGGTGGGAAAGG
>LLKJ01000058.1:0-25115 GCA_002242865.1 Clarireedia sp. CPB17
CTAATGAAGCTAGTCCCCACCCCCATAACTCAAATGTAACCTTATATATACTGTACCCTCATACAGCTTAGCCTATTCACAAGTCCCTTTCCCTTTACTCATGGCTCTTCCTTCCCGTACGCTTCGTGACCTTATATTCGCGGGGCAACAATCATGACTAGCACCCGAGCACGGAATGCCACCCTCCCATAATCCGATGGTCTAGGCCTGGGTCAAAACCGAACGGAGTACCCAGACCTCGACCGTTGAAGACCAATCGTTGACTTGGAGATCCTGGCCTATAATTTCCTCCCACACATATCTACTACTACGATACAGCATTGCGCGAAAGACGTTAGGCCAAGAATTCAGGGTCAGGTCAAGTCTTGGCGCTGAGGTACAGATAAAGTTAAGCTCCTCTTATGTTTCCTATAAAAAAGCGGCGTAGTGGAGCGAATGGGAAAGATGTGGCGCGTTTGAGTTACAAAGGGACGAAATATGAGAGGTTCGGGAACGAGCCTTACATTCAGGAACGAACTATCCTGCGTTGAGGGGGGCACAAAAAGGTGAAGGTGAGCGTTGAAGAGAGTTCAGGGACCATCTTTGATTTGCTCGTGGCGGGGAGCTTGGGGATGTGGCTGCTTCTGCATCACTAATCAAGATAGTTGTGCGTTATCCCCGCGTCAAGTAAGGTACAGTTAATGTAGGAGAAAGCCATTTGTGATACCACAACGATGCTTGTTGCGGGGCGGCATACGATTGTGGGTATAGGGGCTTCCTTGCTCTGAGCCGCGAAGCTTGACATGACTTTCGAAATCATCTGTTCGATTTGGTACTGCGGAATACAGCTGAGAAAAATCAAAACTTTCCCATTTCGATCATCTCAGATAGAATTTACATTACAATATATGACAGCTATCCAGTTTGCCACCTGCCTGCTCAGGCATTTCCCCACTAGATAAATCCCCCGTAGTGATAAAACTCCCCCATCTCTTTTCCAGACTCCGGATATGCTCCGTAATGTATGTACAAGATAAATATACACTTTTGATCGAGGTTCCATGTCTCAGAGACTTTCCACCTCTCCACTTGCACTCCGGCTGCTCAGTTCAACCATACTGTCGCTTTCTTTGACATCGCCCCGCTTCCTATTCACCGTTGGCCGTTCCATCATGCGGAATCCGTCTGTTGAGCGACGTTGTGATGGTGGCCCGCGGAAGTCCGCCCATACTGTGCGACAAATGCCAAGGGAGGTCGTGAAGTAGATAACCGTATTCCACTATATTCGCATATTAGTATTCAAGAAGTCTGAAACGTGCTAGAAAGAGATTCCAAATACTAGAAATGTACACGAAGTGCACCAGTATAAAGCTTCGAGTGTAAACTTACAAAACCTTGCAAAGGAAGGACAATCGCCGACAGAATATTAAGCACAAAACTTGGCTTCTCAGGATACCTCAGCCCATAGACTCGATTCACTGAAGCCGGAACCCATGTGATGAGAATCGAGATGGCGAACAGCATAGCGACTTTTGTATAGGCCCATTTTATTCTGTCGACCGAATTCGCTCCAGTCCCCTGGCGACGAGACGTGCGGCTGTTCAAAGTTAGATTTGGGAGAGCCGATATCGTTACTCGATAGTTGCTATCGGGATCATTCTTGCTGCTGGGGGAGCGAATAGGTGCGGATTGGCGAGGGTACGGCCGGCTGGTGGTTGTAAGAACGGTACCATTTTCCCAAGAACCGTGCGTTACCTCGATTTCCGTGGTACGGGTACCTGTGAAAATAGGAAGCGGCTCTGGATCCGATTCTTTTTCAATCGGGGTGTTGGGAAAGTAGGCAGATGCTCGAGAGCTAGCGCCTTGGAGAGGAAGCGGAGAAGTCATGGTGGCGCCTGTTGTAAGTGATGGATCTGATCGATGGGACATAGCAGCGAGGTTATTGCGTGCGCGAAAGATCTCAACTCCAACTCGAAGATAGATACAAAGAGCTACGAGAATGGTAAACCAGATCGGTGCATAGTAGCTGTAGATACGGAGTGATGCCCAAGGTCCATCAATCCAACACCAGAGCTGTTTCCATATATCAGTACCATTCTTTTTGACAATGGCTTCAGACAGACAACATACCGTGGCGTTTCCGTAAATTCTGCCCTTTTGTTTGGTCTTGACGAAGAGGCATACCAGCGCTGGGATGAAAGGAAGCCCATAGCATATAAGTCCGTAATAAGGATAAAGTTTCTTCAAACGCGCGCCGTCATATCGGTGAAAGAAAACGAGATAAACATTCATTGCCATCGCCAGCGACCACCATGGATCCGACTGCATGAACCTGTCTCGCGGTCAGTGCATTGTTCCACCCGTGTGTTACCAGAAAACGTCGCTTCGATCCAGACACCAAACGGAACATGTCAAACATACATCTCGAGTAAGAAGCCCTGAAATTGACATAACGGCGAGTTGACTTTCGACAGTGCGGATCCTCCAATAAGTGCAGCGACGTTGGCAAAAAGATTTGCGAATGATGCGTAGAAGATAATCGTGTTCGACAGCGTTCGGAAAGACTTAATGAAGATGAATGTAGACAGCAGCGTAAGCGTTCCAATGATTGATATCGAAGCTGTCGTACGCTCAATGATAATCAATATCTCAATTTCCTTTGGAGTTAGTGGGGCCATGATGAGATGATCATGAGCTGACTAGCCAGTTGAAGTGGAGAATTATGGAACTGGGGAAGACGGGAGGAGGGGAAGAAGGAAAGGAAAAATGCTTGGAGGATGGGTGATATAAGATACGTCAGGCGAATGTAGACTCAATCCATCCATCTATCTATTCCACGCCCGTCAGCTTCGTTTGATGTCAGTCAAGGCACCGAGAGCACCAAGACATGGCGCACGACAAAAGGACGGTGAATATAGAATATTGAAGGAGTATTCACATGCGTAAAAGAAGACGGATGAAATAACGCAATGGTACTCGCAAGTGCAAGCCAACACAAAATGCGAACAAGATGCGAACCCAAGGGAACCGACACCGGTGCAATCGTTACGGAAATGGAACAAGCATTCATATGGTGTTGGGAGAAATGAACATCCTTGTGCAGCGGAGTTTGCATGCTCATTAAGCAAGAAAAGAATGATAGTGTTCGGCAATCTATTCATCACCATGCGTAACGTACGTATCGAAGTTTCTTGCATTCAGTCCAGCACAGCAGCATCGAGCCATACAACCCCTTCCGATGCCCCGTGTCTCGCGCAAATGAAATACGCCTCCAGGAGATGTCGCCTCTGGGACTGGGCAAGGGAACATCAAAGGCTGAAAGCCGCTAATGTCGTCCAGATGTAGAGGTACGAGGGAGTGTGGGAGGATTCTTCCTGAAAAGCCAATGAATGAGGCTGGAGCAGAGTTGCATCACCTTTGTATCGTTGTATCGTTGTATCGAGTACATCGATATCATAGGGAGACTCGCAATTTTATCCTGTTCTTGCATGTTACCTTGTCCCGCTTCGCAACCAGTACCACAATTGCGTGGGACTTGACAGGCTGTAGACAGGCTGCAGTGTAATTCTCGACTCGCGACAACTACGTGGAAAGCGGGCATAGGAAGCCATACTTTGCTATCCACATCCTTAGACTCCATGAATAAATGAATAAATGAATAAATATGATTGGTGCAAAAGATGATTATTAATATGAGATTAACCATTCACATAAATGGCCTCATAAGTTTGGGAAAAGACACTTTGCAGAAGGGTTTAATGAAATAACCCCCAAGTCTGACTCCGCCAATTTCCAGACTTTAGAAAAGGGTTTTCGGTTTGCTCCTCGCTGATCCGGTTGGACGCATAGAGAGGAGAGCGCACGAGTACAGCCGGCAAAAGCTAAAATCCTTTATGTGAGCTCGGGGGCGGGGAGTCGGGTAGCACAACAGGGAAGGATGACGCCACCAATTTTTAGCACGCGGGATTGCTGACCACATGCGGTAGTATTCTTGGAAAGCGATTAACTTAGTAACCACGTCTACGTATTACTGTCCTGGCTTGCTCTCACCCACCAGGATAAGCTTCTGATATAGTCCGGGGGGTGGATTTTGGACATGGGAAGCATCGCAGCCACTGCCAGTGGTGTGTTACAGGTGGGTGATAACCTTACAGTCGAGTACAGCGCAACAAAGCGACGGCGTGGTTACACATAGAACGGGAGCCAGTCCCTCGCACGCCTCGATAACCATTTCGAGTGATTAGGCGGTTGCAATTGATGCCTACTTGACGGTTGAGAAGCAACAAACTGTGGCGTGGAGGATCTATAATTGCAGAGTCAAGTATCTCGTGGTAGCTTTCTCAGAAAGGCAGTTGCAGCAAGCACATTCTTCATTCTATGGAGATTCTAATTGACTACTTGCGACCAGGTGTTATATTAATATCGGGCATGAATGTGGAACATGGGTGATTGCTAGCTCTGGGACGAAGGATACACGCGGGTGGCGGCAGATGTACAGGGAAGCAAATGACAACAAACCGCTTTTTGGTCTTCCGTGCGCCATGACCACGGCTCTATACAGTGTATAAGAAGTCGGGTCTCTTGTCGCCCAATTTCTCCACTTCTTTCTCACTGAGACCTTGAACTAGGTGATCTCTCTTTCCAGCCCGTCTGGCCGCGTTTTCTCTACGCAGCAAAAGCGTCATTGCGACACTACCACCAAAGAGACAGACGATCATGTAGGCCATGACAGTGGCATGACCGGCGGTGAACTTTGGTTTTTGGAAGTAAATGTTGCTGCTGACAACACCATTGAGATTTCCCCAGCCGATGACGAAACCAAGAACGATACCACGCTTGTAAACACCCTCAATGTTGTTGCTGACCCATGTGATTGTGTTGGCAATGCATGGATAAATGCCGAGCGCTCCCAAGAATGTTCCTGCATACTTGACATGAGCATCTTGCGAACCGAGCAGCATGCCGAACCCGATAACTCCTAGGATCGACACGCAGATATTGCATAGTCCTCTTTGCTTTGTGCGATCGGCCACGAATCCAATCACGATGGTCAGAAATGCTGCACAAGCATACGGTGGGACTGTGAGTAGCTGGGCATGAGTGGTGGATGTGTACCCCATCTCCGCAACGATGGTAGGTAGAAACAAGGAGAAAGCGTAGAGTGGCATATCAGCTCCCATATAAATGAACATGCCCAGCCACATCTTATAGTCCTTGACTGCAGCCCAGAAATACTCCATCTTGAACTCCTCATGTTCTGCACTGGATTGCATGTCCTCCTTGAGTCTTCGGATGACACGAGCACGGTCTTGTTCTGAGAGAAATGTCGCAGTGTCGGGGAAGTCGTGGACGAAAAAGAAAGACAGGAGACCGAAGCCAACAGTGACGACACCCTCAATGATGAAGATCCATGCCCAACCAGGTCTTCCTCCAAGGCCGTCAAGATGCGCGATTGCAGCGGCAAGAAGACCACCGAAGGATCCGGAGAAAGCTGCTGCAGAGAAGAAAATGGCCTGATATGTTAGTGGAACGAATACTTGCGAGAAAAGGATACACTTACCGCGCGAACGCCAAATTCATCACGCTTATACCAGCAAGATAAGAAGTAATTGACACCAGGATATAAACCTGCCTCTGCGACACCAAGCCACCATCTTGCAGCCATTAAACCGGACCAATTTTTGACGTAACCCATCGAAAGCATAGCAACACCCCAGATTGTCCTTTAGAAGTTAGATCATGGGTGTGATTCCGTGAAGATGGCTGATATACTTACATGATGATTGGAATGAAGATAGATGGTCTAAGTCGTTTCAAAAGGACGTTGGTCAATGGCTCGAAAATGGAGTAAGAAACGAAGAAGATGGACAAGGCTGCATTATATCGACCAGTGGACATCTTGTGCAAATCCTTCTGCAAGCCATCAATCTTTGCATTTCCGATATTGGTTCGATCGAGGAAGGCAAGGAGGTAGAGCAAGCAGAGCTATGGTAGATGTTGTTAGAATATTGCGCGAGAAGCAATTGAATACTCAGCACATACCCATGGGATCAGATATAAGTCCAACTTGCGGACGAGTCTCCTATCCTGCCAGAAGGTTAGTTATGTGCTCTTTGCCAGGCATGAAGAGACTCACAATACGTTTTCGCTCTTCAGGTGAGAGATGTGAATCAGGGTCTTCTGGTAGATTGGTCAGAGTGACTTGCCCACTCCCCGAGGAGGCAACGACTTTCTCTTCGTCGCTGCTGGAGTGCGTCCGAACGTGTTCTTTAGATTCCATGATGGCTGAAATATGAACAGTATAGGAAAACAAAATAGAGTAAGAGAAGAAAGAGATGAATGAGATAGGAAAAAGAAGCAGAGACGATTATGGTGGGATATTAGTACAGATATTCACTCTATATATCTGGGTTGTAATTAGTGGTCTTGTATGCGATGGATATGCGATGCTGGGGTGTGAGGGGATTGTAAATCTAGAAGCGTGCGGAAGAATTGATTTTGATTCCTCGGTGGTACTGCACCAAGTATGTTATCTTTGCGCCGATGCAAGTCCCATGGATATCAAATTGAGAAAGGGACGATGGTAAGGTGGAAAGGTGGTAAGGGAGCCGACCGGGGAAGGAGCTGTCGTGGAGGTTGCATTCACCCCAGACGCCACAGAAAACCACACAGGACCCAGTAATGGACCCCGTCCAAACCAATCTGCCTGCGGAAGGAGCTTTCTCGATTTGTCGACTTGCAGTTAGGAATTCGTAGTTCCTTCCACACCATCCTCTCACACCATCCTTTCTTACCACTCTGCACTTCCACCGATGATAATTCGTGGCATTCGTAGTCCATCACGATTTCGCAAGCCCCAACTGTTTAAGAGGAGACGAAATCCAATAGTCCCGGGTGTACATCCACTGTGCAGGCCGACGTACAGATAAGTGCAGGTATCACAACAGTGAGCCAGGTATCCTTTCACCTATCCTGGTCATGGAAAATGTGCACATTGGTAGCTTTTCTTCCTTGAGTCGCGTACCGTACCGCACCGTACCGTACCGTACTGTACCGGCAGGACGGTAACCACTGAGTCTTAGTTAGTCATTGGGAAGGAGGGCCGGCAATCTTTTGCAGCGCGGGCAAATGAAAAGAAATGAAGAAGGGGTTTTAGCCGGTCAAAACAGAAAAATGAAGCAAAGCAGTCTTGCCACAAGTATCCACATAAGTATCCATGGGAAGTCCTTGTCAAGCAAATCGATGGTATGAATGAGCAATGATGCCGGTCTCTAGCTCGGTCTCTGTTGGTGCTTCATTATTGTGGTTGTACAGCATCGTTCCGTCCACGGCTTTCCATGTTGAGGAATTCGACAGAGGCTGTCGTGAAAGGCATATCAGGCATCGTATCTAAGTACAGCCCCATCCTCATTCGTGGGACTTCTTGTTGCAACGCCGTCCTTAAGGAAATAGCAGGAAAGTGTACAGAGTAAGGTGTCATCGACCATGCAAGAAGAAGAACCAGACGAAGGAAGAGATTGTACACGCCCGGAGATTTGAGCTTCAGCAGGCTCGGCAGGGTAATTTCGCGTCCGATAGGTGTCACGTGCGTGCACAGGCTTATTCTTCCAGCCAATCAAACAGTCCGTCTTAGGAGCATCGATCCATTTCCCCACGAACACACATCCATTCTCATGCGACGTTCATGAATTCGATACAGTTCATTGTCGCCCACCAGCCCGCTCTTCGCTCTATCCAAGCCAACTGAATTATCCAGCTTCTAATCTTGTGAAGTCACAATGTCGCCTTCAATCGTCAGATTGAAGTATCAATGAATGGCAGTAAGCGCGTAGCCGGGTCTGAGAACCTCACTCCGACATATTTCTGGAATCAAGTCCATATTCAATCACATATCACAGTTCAAAACTTCTTATATTTAAACTCGAACATTTTTTTATTATTTTCTCCGACTTTTTATCGTCCTTTATACTATACTTACCTTCTACCTCTTCTGTTATCTGGAGAGTTCAATACGTCTAATGAGAAGTATCTCGCAACACCGAAGAACTATCACCACCCGTTCTTGAGGATGAGATTATCGTAATTATTTCGCTCTCTAGGAGTGTGATCAACTAGCTTGAATATCCAGCAGTTAGCACAGCGAGTGTGTGAGCAATTCCCACATACTTGTTCGTATTGGGTGTTTGCATTTTTGTTCACATAGCCACAGCCCTTGCAACATCCCCAGGTGAATGACTCCTGTCTTGGGAGAACATCCTTCCTAGATTGATTTTGAGGAGCCATTTTAGTTTTCTTGATTGACTTTACGTTTGTTGTATGTACGGTCGGAAAAGTCTCTCTTCTGGTGGTTGGCTAGTGCAGTGGGAAACTGTCAGTCAGATACTTTGCTTGATGCCTTGGTTGTTCTGCTTCAGTTGGTTGATCGCCGCGAGCTGTGGGTTGGGGAATACCCTCTTACTCGGGAATCTTGCTTGATTTTCTAACCACATTCTCTTCTCTGTTAGCAGGTTGTTTATCTTCTCTGTTAGCAGGTTGTTTAATATCGTCTCCTATCGCGAAATCTCAGACTCTTTATTACGTCCTTGCAAGTGCCTCTGTCGTTACAGAATTCTTTCATGTCATTCACTGGCCCTTTCAACCTATGGTTTGATCATCAAAGGAGTTCTTTATGCAGAATGAAGTGATTGTGGCTAGACAGAGGTATCTATTCCCTCGTTTTACTCGAAATGAGGCAGCACTTTTCGTGCATATGGGTCCAATGCCAGGCTTGAGAAACCATGTCAATTGGTGGTTCTAGTAGGCCCATTGCTTTCCAATGGCTTCTACCTGGTTTTCCAGTTCACGACATTAGAATTATATGCAAACCCTCGCTCAATGCAGAAATTAGGATATCCCTAGCGCAGCTCATCCATCCATCCTGTGGTGAAAAGCAACACTTCAAATCTTCCTCGATTCCCATGACCCCGACAAAATGGTCTGGTCAACCAATCTCCCCCCATCAGCAGCTGTCAAGGTTCCAACATCATTCCCATCTGAGTCGACGACTCTAGCCTTCGCACCTTTACTCGTACTATATAGACGAACCTCAACATCTTCGGAATATTTATACACGGTCTTCGTCTCACCCGACTTTCCAAGAACCAGGATTGTATTTTCCCGAACATATAGTGGCAGCGTGTCGAAAGCATGGTTTTCCTTGAACCAACCTGGTCCATCCTTCGTCTCATTCGTGAAGAAATTCGTCCATCGACCCTTGGGCAAATAGAACTCGACATCCCCTGACTCTTCGAAGATTGGTGCTACCAGCAGGTTCTCACCCAACATGAACTGGCGATCGAGGAACCATGATGTAGGGTCGTCAGGGAATTCAAGACACATGGCTCGAAGCGAAAGCGGAATACCCTTCTCGACCGAGTCTTGAGCCTGTGAGAAAATATATGGCATAAGTCTGGCTTTGAGCGCGGTCCATTTAGAGAGAATTTTGGAGCACCCTTGGTCTGACTTGTCATCGTCATCTACTGTCCATGGTACACGGAATGAGTTACTCCCGTGGAGTCTGCTGTGCGAACAAAGGAGACCAAATGCCACCCAGCGTTTGTAGATCCATGGTGGAGGGTAGCCTTCAAACCCACCAATATCTACAGACCAAAATGCATAGCCGCAGAGTCCCAGCGACAACCCACCCCGCACAGACTCAGCCATAGCTTCTGGTGTCGACTCACAATCTCCACCCCACTGTAATGGGAAACGTTGTGTTCCTGCAGTGGCTGTCCGTGCGAACAAGACTGCCTCATTCTTGCCGTACCTGTCTTGAAGCGCTTCATACACGATCTTGTTATACAGGAATGCGTAGTAGTTGTGCATCTTTCTCGGATCAAGAGAATTATCAAACCACTGAACATCTTTCGATGGTATCCGCTCGCCGAAATCTGTTTTGATCGAGTCGATGCCCTTGTCGAACAGTCCTTTCAGACATCCGACATACCACTCTGTTGCTTCCGGATTGGTGAAATCGATGATACCCATGCCAGTCTGCCAAAGATCCCACTGGAATATGTCGCCATTCTTACGTTTGAGAAGATATCCTTTATCTGCGGCGTATTTGAAGACTGGAGATGCTTGACCTAGATACGGATTCACCCACACACAAACCTTCTTAACCAGTCCTACTGCGCATTAGAATCAATTTCATGTTTGGAGGCCATGCCAATTACCGGATTCTTTGAGACGAGAGATTTGACCCTTCGGATCGGGGAACATCTCAGAGTCAAATTCAAAGTCACACCAATGGAATGCCTTCATCCAGAAACAATCAAAGTGAAACACCTCGACTGGAATATCTCGAGCATTCATTCCTTCCAAGAATGAGTTGACAGTTTTTTCGTCGTAATTCGTGGTAAAACTAGTGCTCAACCAGAGACCAAAGCTCCAGCTGGGCACCTTTCCTGGCTTTCCGGTTAAGATGGAGTATTTTGTCAAGACTTCCTTCGGCGTGGGCCCGTAGATGATGTACCTGAAATCTGGATTTAGTTTCCAATTCAGGCTCTGCAATGTCCATGGATGGAATAAACCAACCATTTAAGCCGCTGCCCCTCTACACTTGTTTGAACTCTGCAGCAACGTTCGCTTCCAATCTCCAAATCCACCTTGTCCGGAGTGTCAATGAAGATACCATAACCTCGGGAGCTCATCCAGAACGGAACATTCTTGTATGCTTGGTCACTCGAAGTTCCTCCATCGGCGTTCCAGAGTTGGATCGATTGGCCGACTTTGTTGAAAGCTCCAAATCTCTCACCCAAACCAAATACAGACTCTCCCACCGAAAGTGTTGATTGTGTGAAGATGTAATGTTGGAAATCTCTCATATCCGCGATCTGCATAGGACTAGCCGTAGCTGGGCTATATGCTAAGCCAATGCTTCGATTCAGCAAGGACGTGAGCTCCTTCGAGCCATCAGCAGCATGGAATCGAATATCGAAATCATGATTGCCGGTCTTAACAGTTGCAGCTAGCGATCCAGATACCAAGGTCGTCGATTTTTCGGTTCTCAAAATCTCGGCTTTGCTGTTATCTGGCTTTCCCGCTGGGAAGAGGTCGAAATGAGGCGCTGGATTCTGCGATCCTAGAAAATGCGTCGTTTCTATCGAGATGACGCCGTCGAAAGGAGCTTCCAGATCCTACGAAGATAATCAACCACGATTGCGCGCGAAACTTTAAAACTACATACCACTGTCAAGGTGCTCAAGTTCAATGAATCAGACCTCGCGAAGATCTTTCTTGTCGGACACAGCAAACTCAATCCTTTCCCACCTTCACGTTCGGTGATTGAGTAAACTTCTTCGGCATATTCTAGGCGCTTGTCCGCCGCCGGCAGCCACATTCCATCTCTGAACTTCATCTTGGCGGGTTGAAAATTGAATTCTCTCAAGAGCAAGTTTATCCGAAAAATAACAAACTCATGAAGTTAAATGTCTAAAGGAAACGTCAAGCTCTGATCGGACTCTTCGCGACAGAATTCTTACATAGATAGCAGCTATAGCTATCGCAGCTCAACTGCCCAAAAAGTGGTGTCAGTCACCCCACTTAGCGTCAGTGCATAATCTAGGGATACGGATTTTGGCAAAATCCTACCATCGTCAGACCTTCCGATAGGGTGGGTTAGTGAGGGGTAGCTTTTAACCACCTCTCTGTGCAGCTGCGCTAGCAGCGGATGCGAAGCCCGAAGTTAATTTTCGCACGAATATTATTCCGAGACAGTCTCCACTTCAACACCATAAGCTTCCACGAGTCAAATTTCTCCATCGCCCACGGATTTCATGATTTTTCGTGTCCTCCTTCCGGTGGTATGACGAGCTAAAATGCGGCCGCGAAACAACCTGCAGACCGGGCCTAAGATGCTCTATTTGTGGGGGAACATGCTTAATCCTTGGGCAAAACGTTCATCCCAACTGGTTCCGAGGATCAGCAACGCAAAGTTACGTCGTCCTCATCAGGTCTTGGACCATGTACCTTTTTATCCAGTGAATCAGAGGGAGTGCCGATGGAACTAGAGCTGCACAACCCCGAATTGATGCAGGAAGGAGTGCTCCGAAAAATTGTGGTAATAAAAAGATCGCAAGTCCCAAACATTCCTCGGTCTGATAAACAGATTGTCTACGACCGCGTTTAACTTCTTTACCTTCCATCATGAGGTCCCTTTCGGTCATTACAGCGGCTTCGCTGCTCTGCACTGCCCGCGCTGTTGTAAAGAATGGTACTACTCCTCTTTACAAGGATCCCGCCGCCAGCGTGGAGGACAGAGTCACTGATCTTCTTTCCCGAATGACCATCGAAGATAAAGCTGCTCAATTGGTTCAGGGAGACATCGCGAACTGGCGGAACATGACAGATGGCACTTTCAACGCAACTGGTCTGGCATGGAGCATGGCCAACCGAGCGGGCCAGTTTTATGTCGGATACCCCGTTGACCAACAACTGATAGCTGATGGTGTCAAGCAAGGGCAGGACTATCTGATGCATAACACAACTTTGGGCATACCTGCTTTGGTACAAAGTGAAGCCATTCATGGGTTCCTGATCGGAAATGCGACAATCTTCAATTCTCCAATTGCACATGCTTGCTCCTGGAACCCAGCACTGATTGAGAAGATGGCTGGTGCAATCGCTCAAGAATCATTGGCACTAGGTGTGAATCAGCTCTTTGCTCCACTGGGAGACTTGGCTCGAGAGTTGAGATATGGTAGAGTAGAAGAGACATTCGGCGAAGATGGATACCTTGCAGGTGAAATTGGATATGCTTATGTGAAAGGTATGCAACCCTGGCAACCCGCGCTATTGCACGTTTGTTCAGCCGCTGACGCCCATTAGGCCTCCAAGCCGGTAATGTCAGCTCGACAGTCAAGCATTTCGCAGCGTTCGGTACTCCCGAACAAGGTCTTAACACTGGGCCCGTCCACGGTGGAGAGAGAGAGCTTCGAACAACATATCTACCATCCTACAAGCGTATGATTGTAGACGCGGAAGCACTCTCAATTATGTCGGCCTACCATTCATATGATGGTGTTGCGCTCATCGCAAATCACCACATCCTGACTGAGATTCTTCGAGACGAGTGGGGTTACAAGTACTGGGTGACCAGTGATGCCGGTGCCACGGACCGCCTCTGTAACGCTTTTAAGATGTGCTCATCCTCACCAATAGACAAGGATGCAATTGTTAAGTTTGTAAGTAATTTTTCTCGGCTGTCCAGATGCTTTTGGCTAATACTCCTCAGGCTCTTCCAGCAGGCAATGATGTTGAAATGGGTGGCGGCTCCTACAGTTTCCAGAAAATTCCAGATCTTGTCGCATCAGGCCAACTGGACATCGAGGTTGTTGACACCGCCGTGGCTCGTCTCTTACGTGCAAAGTTTGCACAAGGTCTCTTTGAAAATCCTTACCTTGCAGTTCCAGCCAATAAGACAGCTTCTTTGATCCATACTCCAGAAAACATTGCCCTAGCTCGGGAAATTGACGCCGAGTCTATCGTTCTGTTAGAGAATACGAAGAACGTCCTTCCTCTTTCAAAATCCGCAAATGTTGCTGTCATTGGACCAATGGCACATGGATTCATGAATGTGAGTATTCCCCATCGACAATATTCGACCTGGCTGATGTGGAGATAGTACGGAGACTATGTTGTCAACGGAAGTATGTACAGAGGAGTTACTCCCCTGGATGGAATCAAAGCTGCAGGTAAAGGAAGTAGGTCAAGAACAATCCGCCCACATCGATCATCTGCTAATCTCCTCAAGCCATCACTTATGCACAAGGATGTGAACGCTGGTCCAACGACCAATCCGGTTTCGCAGAAGCTGTATCCGCCGCTGAAGCCGCAGACGTAGCAGTCGTGGTTGTAGGAACATGGTCTCGAGACCAAAACCAACTTTGGGCCGGTCTCAATGCTACCACTGGAGAGCACGTTGACATTTCCTCTCTGAACCTCGTCGGCGCGATGCCCTTCCTCGTCAAAGCCATTATCGACACTGGCAAACCTACGGTTGTGGTCTACTCTTCCGGAAAACCCATCACAGAACCTTGGATCTCGACCAATGCTTCAGCCCTCGTCCAGCAGTTTTACCCCTCCGAGCAAGGTGGTAACGCGCTTGCTGATATTTTATTCGGTGATGTCAATCCAAGCGGAAAGCTGTCCGTTGGTTTCCCATACGATATCGGAACCACGCCCATCTACTATGATTACCTGAACTCCGGCCGACCAGTCGACGCTGGCCAGGTGTTCGCTAACGGGACTCTCTCCTTCGGTCACCAATATGTACTCAACACACCCATGCCGCTCTATGAATTTGGATATGGAAAATCCTATTCTACATTCAAGTACTCCAACGTAACTCTCTCTGCAACCAACGTGTCTGCGACAGACACTATCACCGCTAGTGTAGCTGTAACCAACAACTCCACTCGAGACGGAACCGAGGTCGTGCAGTTGTATATTCAAGATGTGATATCGAGCGTGGTTGTGCCAAATATCCAGCTGAAGGGATTCTCGAAGATCCCGATCAAGGCGGGTGCGACCGAGACGGTGAAGATCGATGTCGCTGTGAAGGATTTGGGTCTGTGGGATATTACCATGAAGTACGTCGTCGAGCCGGGTGATTTCGTCGTGCACATTGGAAGCTCGAGCGCAGATTTGAGGGCGAAGGCAAAGTTTACTGTCTCGTAGACTGAGTAAATACCTAAGCTAGATTAGTCGTTCATATGGTGAGCTGTTAAATATTTTCCCATTCATGCGCCGCCATTATTGCAGACCGTGCTTGCAAATAATAATCTGTGAATTTGCTTGAATTACGTCGGCATTGCGTAGATGCTCTCCCTACCTGACCTGCACTTCTCTGAGCAGTGCCACGGAATCCATGGGAAGTCGTGTTCAATTAAATGATTTGTTGAAATGTAGCATTGCTTTAATAGATGAAATGTAATACCGACCATTGTTTGTGGGAGTGAAAAGTTATGCCGATAGATTTGTATGGGAAAATATTAGATATCTTCTACGACGATGCACTGCGGGGCTTGTTGAAGATCCGCAGCGCTATGCTGCAAACGGTTAAACCAATTACATACCTCACGTGATATTCTTGACATAGGCTTTAATGATTTCGCCATACGGAATTCTTGACATTGTTAAACGACTGCGCTCTCTTTGGTCTATGTGTCCATGTTCTCGCTTTTAGAATATCATCGTCGCTTGTGGCATAATCCCGGTTCTTCAGTTAGCATGCGAAGCATTGTGTCGGATTTGCATCGTTGCATAGGCATGCACCCCTCGTTTCTCGAGTTCTACCGTTCTTCCTGATGCTAGAGGCTGCGCTATTCATGAGTTAGGGCGCACCATGGTCTCATCCCTATATATAGTCTATCTTGTTCGCACGCATTTCGTTACCTGAAAAATCATCATCGAAACTTATCAACCTATATCCTTCCTCAGAATGGAGTGAAAGTACATATTCAACTTCACCAAGCACTTGCGACGCCATTCGCAACGCCCAATTAGTCGACCTGATCCGCAACTCGCCCTTGAATCCTCCTCCCTCAGGAAACTTCCAGCGGATTTATGGCTGTACATGGAGCAGTTTCTAGACAGAGAGTCTACTGCAGCATTGATACTTTCTTGCCGGGTTTTCTATTTCACAATCGGAACAAAGTCCCTCGAGGCTTTGGTAGAACAACCGCAGTCTCGATATCTCTTTTTAATGCTACTAGAAAGAGACCTCCACGATTCTATTCTGTGCTATCATTGCAAGAAGCTTCACTCGCTACGAAAGTTTCACGAGTACAAGGTCTCTAGGATTCACTGAGCATTGCCGTGTAGGAAAGCTATGCTGGATTCGACTCAGTATCTTCCCGGAAACTTCTCCTTGGTCATATTCCAGATGGCGATGAAACTATACCGTCAGAACCGTGACCCTTCCGAACTTATGAGCATCCTGTCTAGCGAAACATTGGACTACAAGACGCAAAACACACCGCAGACCAAAATCGTGGCGGGCTCTTTTCTCTTGCGATGGCAGCAGATTCTGAACATGCCGGATAGTCAATCTCTTGCAGTACCCGACCCTATCTCTATACAAATATGTCCTCATATATCATACATATCAGTTAGAAAAGAAGGTTTTGAACGTTGGAAGTTTCTCCCTATAGAACATTGGAACGAACCTGAATACTGGGAGAGATTATTGCAATGTCGATATTGTTTGACAGAGTTTCAAATCACGTTTAAAAGTTTTGGCAATCAAGGAAAGGCGATGATTGTAACTAATTGGAAAGATCTTGGGGCCGGGCGAACGCCTATGGATCCAATATGGCAACGACACACTCAGTTCGCCAAATATTCTCTCACCAAGGACCGAATGCCTTTTGAACCTGGTTCTATCTGTAGAGCCTTCGAAGGGTTTGATCACACTTTGTTCAATGCCGATGAACATGTAACGCCGGAGAAAGTGAAAGGGCTCCTTGGAGCGAGCGCTCCTGCATGGCATAGATATAGCGTCGGATTTGGAATCCTTGAGTTACTCTTTGGTGAAGGTGATTCCCATTGGTAAAGGAGGAGAAGGCTTCTTAGGAAATTCTCGAAAATATACCTACTTTGAACCATTCGTTGTGGCTGAGCACTCAGTGAGTCAACCTCCTAAAATGACTGGTAGATATTGATTGTCACCAATTTGTGTTCGGTCACGTAGAGGGTACGAGGGAAAGTTGGATAAATACTGGCTAATCATGATGAATTTGTTCTAGACGACGACTATCTACGCAAGGTTGCAGAAGGTTTGAGCTTTATCATAATTGAATATGTGGACAGTCCAAGGCCGCCCTTTTCTTCGCTCGCATAAACGAGCCTCCGAAAGCCCGTGCTGGTGTAACTCTTACTGCATAATTATCATTCCTTTCTTTTTGTCCTTTCCCCATGCCTTACCATCAGCACCTTTCCTTGGCTTGATTACTCCTAGACAAATAGAACAACCTCATAACTGCAACGTCTGAGGACAGCTCGAACAAGCTCATCACTGAACTTAAGCCATTGCAGACAGTATCCATCCGACCAACTCACGCCCAGCCACCCTTATAATATTTATTGTCCTTTGCCTTTGTATGCGATGCTTTTGTGGAGATGTTGTATGTGTGTGTGGGAAGGCTGTGACAATGAGGTTGAGGTGTCGTTGTAACGTTTTAGTGTCGATTGCAGGGTTGTATACCGCCGGCGTCGATTCAGTATCGATATGGTATTGTTGCAAGATCGAGAGTTTGCTGCTATGATGTAGTCGAGGTCCAATCTGTGACTGTCATCAAACATAAAGTGAAGAAAGAAGAAAAGCATTAGCAAAGCTGTCAAGAAAGGGGTAAAGAGAATGCATACCCAGATGTTACGGCTCCAAACTAGGGCGCCTCCCGTTGGCTTTCCAGACAGTCTAATGACTGCTGGAGGTTCGTAGTCAGTACGACGGACACGTGGGAGTGCGGCTTCTACCGACCGACACACCGTTGCCGGTGGCCAGGAGCCCTTTAGTGGGAGACTCCCAAAACCCAACTACAGAAGATCAATTAGCTCCTAATACGCTGCTCCAGGCTGCCTCAGCCTGATCAACCAAATCATCAACTAGTTCAAGTTGTTCGTATAACGACGGGTTGTCCTGCCAGCGGGGTACACCAAGCAAAATGACTCGCCTGCGTAATGGAGATATATTGATCGATGAGTTTGAGGCAGCCTCGAGATTAAAAAGGGGAATCGCTACTGCCTCTGCGGCAGGGGGGGGAGGACGAAAACGCTGACTTACCATACCCGTAGGAAAGGTCCGTACCCATAGGTTGAGCATGGCCTCTAAAGATGGCGGTATGGCCAGGAAGAGTACCAACACGGCGATGACAAAAGTGGGCACCTCCAAGTTGGCCATCTAACCTGAGAGAAAAATTAAAAATTAGTGTTAAGAATGATAATACTGTTAGTGGGCAACGAGAGTGGTTAAAGGAATGAGGGGAGTAATGAGATATAGATGGAGCGAGTGACAATGTTTGGAGTGTATTAATATAATGTGAACGAATGTCGATATTTGGAAAATGTATATTTGTTGTGAGGAGCGGGGACAATCATCACAAGTGAAGCATTAAATAGTGACAGAAACACATTACTATGAAGGACATTCAAGAAGGCAAGCGCGGGATGAAGCAAGCAATGGTCAAGTTTTGCCTTCCCTAAAGATTACAGACACTCACCTCATCACAGATATTGAGTATGGCCCAATTCTTAACATACGGTAGTTTATTGAAATGCTTCAAGAGGGTGAAGCCGTTTCATTATCTGAGAAGAACTACACCTCTAAGAGAGTTTGAAGATCGCGGAACTATGAATCGCACTATAAGACTTGATTGTTCGAAATCATATAAGACAATAGTTGTATGATAGGCAAGAGCAGTAGCTAGCTAGCACCTTCCACTTGGAGGGCAAAACGAGGAAAGAGCTTCAGATTCTTCACTTCTTTATGCCTGCCACTAAGCATACAGCAGTCGAGCAGACTGCATCATTTATACTGTGCTGCGGAAGTTGCAAGGGAAGTGAAGTGACCTGAAAATGGCTGCGATGAAAGTATAATTGCCGTTGCCGACTTATTCACCCCCCGCGAGCAATGATGCAAGTCGAAGTCTTACGCTTCAACACAGGGTCAATTTGTTGAAAGAAAAGACTATCCTGATATCCAGTACACAATCGTATTGGAAATTTTCTTCAATCCATATATAAACCCCCCCCTCTCCTTAATTATCGGTAACTAGTAAGCGAGAACTCCTTGCCCTTCAGACCAGGGGAACCAAGGAACTTAGATTGAACACTGCGGCTGGAACAATCATAAGGACGACTCAGTCCATCAGCAAAGCAGAACAAGCAACTTTCTTCTTGCCTTATAATCTTTCAAAGACTGCATTATCGTTCCTTATAACTTTAAAGTTCTTGGAACATAATTCACGGACAAGGTCAGATATCAAATGCTTCGAACGAGCTTGTATGGATAGGTTCATCTAGAGCAACTCAAACATCGGGACTTTAAGTAATTGGTTGATAGCAATTGTACTCAGTATGATTGTTATTAACATATCTCGATTAACAACAGAAATTGTGAAGCAGCCAGCTATGCCAGCCATATAAACCACAATTGTTACTCTCTCAGAAGTGGCGTCACTTTTGGGTTCATTGAAATGCTCAAACCTCCATCTTCACAATCATCCCACGCCAGATAAAAACTTATTGTACCACCTTCCCTACGACATACAAGTGCAATCGTACACCACGAGAAGGAACCGAAGTTGCGTTGACTTGACATATCGCGACCTCACGAGACCATCTAAATATAGTCCCCTGCATAGCAACTTGCACGGTACATGATCCGCCAAACCTTAATCCTTCCTACTACCACCTCAACATCTACCGTGCTAACGACAAATTAAACAGCTTAGTAATGTGATCGACCCCAAAGCTTGTACGTGTACGGGTTGAGTCGAGGATGATGCGCGAGGAAGGCATGTAAGCGGCGAAGGAAGGAAAGTAGGAAGGAATTGGAAATTTGATGAAATGAATGATGAAGTTTCAAGTAACATGAGAGGATTCGGAGCTGAAGCGAAAGGACGTAAGAAAATGCGCTTGTATGATAATTTGATTTAATGATTGATTATCCGGTTTATGTGTTGGATCGTGTATATACATCAATTAATAAAACAGTCTGATTATGGTACAATCGAAAATGCAACCTCATCCTACGTAATCTCACCCACCCTCCCCTTTTCTCTGCTCACCCGTGACACTTCTTCTAAGTATACCCATTACAAGCACCGCTCCCAGCAATACTATTCAAATCCTTCGGAATAACTCCCCCCTTAACCGCATCCTGGTAACTCCAGCGATAATCATTCAGCTGACTTTTCCAGGTCCAGAAAATCCAACCCAGAGCATGGTTCTCGTATCCCATGACTTGAGCCTCGAACCACTGTTTGTAGAAGGCGGCCTGAGTGGATGTCGACCATGCGGCTGTGTTTTCGACATTGTCTGGTGGGGAGAGAGAGAACTCTCCGACGATGGTCGGTCCGCCTGTGCTGGAGACGGGGTTGTATGTGCAGGAGGATTTGAGATATGCGGATTGGGAGACGGCTACTGAGGAGTCCCATTTGAGGTAACGGTGCTCGTCATCTGATAGTGCATTAGTATGATAGGCAGGTAGATAGAAGTTTAGTAGGAGAAGAGACTTACATGCTAGAGAAACGCCACCGGAAAGACCTGCGTTGGGATCACCAGACCCCCACCCTTTGTCCATAGCTTCCACGTGCAGGTAATTATTAGAAGTAACACCAAGCGCCGATTCAGCATCTCGAATTGCCTTGTAAGCAGCGGGATAGAACGTCGAGATCATAGATGCGGCCGCAGAGTTCTGAACAGGCTCATTCACAATACCGATCATGCCTACATTTCGGAAGGCTTTGTTGCTGTGAATGTTTGTAGTGAGCCATGAAAGGAACTTCTCTCCGCGGGCATACTGGTAGTCGACGTAGAAACCTGGAGTAGAAGCATATTGTCCGGAGTCTGGGTTGGACGCAACTTGTGCACCTGGAGCTCCGTGCATATCAATGATAATGTAAAAGCCAGCGTTCGCTGCAGCGTCACAAATACTCTCGAGATATGTGAGGCCTCCTTGTGGGAAGTGCTCACTGTCGGAGTAGACCAAGCTTTCCATCATCCAGTATCCAACAGGAATACGGATGGTGTTGATGCCGTAGCTTGCCATCTCTGAGATGTCGGCAGAAGTGATCCATGTTTTCCAATGGTTCTGGAATGCTGTATTTGCCGCCGCCTGACCGAGACCGGCTACGCAATCGAATTCGGATTTGTATGCACCACAGCCCATAGCGGACCAAGCTGATTCAGCTATCCATGGCTCGAAAACGAAAAGTGAACCAAGGTTCACACCACGGATCTTGCCTGAAGCCGGAGTCCAGCGACGTGCTGTAGGATGTTTGGCGGTGGCGTTGAATAGGGAGAGTCCGCTGTCTGATCGGATATCTTTATCGGTCCCTGGCATCCAGGCACTAGCTGTGCCGGCCAGGAACGCAGTCAGGAGAGTTGGAAAATACATCATGAATGAGGTGAAATTCAGTAAATAGAAGTCCGCAATGCGGAAAAGGAAGGTCTGATAACACTTTCAAGAAGTGCTAGGAAATGAGCGTAGTAGACTCGTGAGTCTTTGGAATGAGTGTCGGTGATGTAAAGAAATCGGAACGATCAATGAAGTGTAACTGAATGAGGGTTGGAGATGAATCTTATATGCTTCTGCAGGAAAGCTGACGGCGCTGTCCTTCCGGAGAACTATCTCCCCATGACAAGTACGTTAGGATACTTCTCACAGTTTCAATTTCCCCTCCTTACTTGACCGGAGTTCACCAAGCAAAATCAGGAAGGTCCCCCCAACAAAAGGCCCGTCTTTTCGATCCTACCTGAGGATTCGGCCAAGCGGCCATGCCATTGTACGGAGTGGATTGCCTATTCATCCTTTTTGTTTCTCGGCCATCATGAGAGTAAGATGAAGGATAGGCTATACTAACAGCGTGGAGGTTCCTTAGTTACACAGGTTTATGAAACTTCTCCATTGATCTGGTGTGGTTCAGGGGTAGGGCAGTTTTCGGTAATAAGCAGCATGATTGGGCCGGTGCACTTCCCCCATAATTTCTGCAAGATGGATTTTGTGACATTCCGTTTGTCCCTTAATCGAATTGAGCAGTCGCGCCCGAGAAATAATAACCCCATTGGTTTCGGGACCTTCCAGTAATGGACGGTGGACGGGATAGTTGGAGGAACGATTTGTCCTCACTCCGCAAACCACCGAAGAAAGATTTGCTGATCGACATCATGATGGAGTAATTCGGGCTCAAGTACTCGAGTAACGTTGTAGTGAGCATTTTGAAAGGTACTTTTGTGAAATGATGTATTTCACTGCAACCGGGGCCCCGGATACAGATCGTGCTGCTGCAGGAACGGGACTCCAACCAGATCCAAAGTTTCAAAATGCAAGACAAGCTCAATAAAAGCGGAAACTTCGTACGAATGTACGAAGTAGTAGTGGCAGGATTTGCACTGCCATTGTGGATGTCCATTGGCCGATGCGACGCAGGGAAATGGAAGGTGTAGGATTGTGATCCTTACAACTTTTGTAAGTAGACGTAAGTCCCGTCGCCGCGGGGTACTTCGATTCACGTTGAGACACCCATGACAGCCAAGGGTGTAATAGCCGTGCACGTACTTGGTATAACTCCACGGCATGTCCTGCCCTTTCCGCAAGTAATCTCCGCAAGGAAAAAGAAGGTGTTGCTGATCATTGATCGGCATGATGGAACTAATTGTTTCCGTAGCCCTGGGGGCACACTGTGTAGTGTTGTGTTGTCAGCGGCGCGAGAGTGAGGATGAGGATAACCATCGGAATTGCCATCGCCAGCGTTAGCATCGTGTGCCAAGAGTGGCATCGCATTGAGATTCATCGCGGCTCGCTGAAGCTTCATAGTGTCGTGAAATCCTTCACGGAAGTCATGTTCTTCATGTTCTTCATGTTCTTCATGTTCTTCATGTTCTTCATGTTCTTCATGTTCTTCATGTTCTTGACTTCATTGCGGGTTGAGTTGAAGTTGTTGTGTTATTGCTAAGGTTGGCAGCCGGAAAGTAGGCTTCGGTCGGCAACTGTCACCCCACACCTTGGCGCTCTCGACCCAAACAACCAACAACCAACAACTATCCGTCACTGTCACTATCATCAACTTCTGTAGGGATGCTTGGGCTTAAATCACGTTTGTGTCGTGTACCTCGTAATGAAACGACATATCCTGTCAAATGCCACGACTACGGTTTATTAGCACTTTCGCATGAAGGAGGATACACACTGTATAATCTCCATATTAGGCAACGATGGTTGGTCGCGAACTCCCTTCGGTCTCTAGGATTTCTTAGGATAGGGGCTCGACATCCTGCTTTGACTACGTATGAAAGCTGTATGCGGCCCTCAGCGAAAAGTGCAAGATGGGCGAATATCTGCACGCATCGAGCATAGCTACAATTTCTCACCTACAGCTGCAATCCGCAACGAGACTCTAACCCTCCTAAGCATTCCACCTCGCCGAATTTACTACTCTAGTGCTCGACGACCCAACGTCAGCTCGAGTAATATTTTAGACCATCCATCTTCCTTAAATGCATGGTAAAGAAAGGAAGAATCAATCAGGCACGATCTCGGAATCATTATCTTTTCCATCGCGCCGGCGAACCTAGTTACATATGCACGCAACGATGCATTATTTTCCGCCTCGCGCTGCTGCATCCTTCTGCTTGGCGACCTTTCTCTTCCTGAGTAGAACCACTGTCTCCGCTGAGCAGTACCCCGCATCACTGTCACTACGATCTGGAGTCTGCAGCAAGGCTCTCCCAGCAGACACAATCATCGGCCAGCCGCAAAATATCTCCATTACCAGTTCTAACGTTCTGCGTTCCTACCTCCTCGTCATCCCACCTCTGTACACCGCTCAAGCCTCCACCCCCGTGATTTTTTCCTTCCATGGGGGCAACAGGAATGCCACTGACCAGCTCGAGCTTGATCAGTTGACGTCTCCGTTCTTCAATAACAATTCCATAGTTGTTTATCCCCAGGGAATCAATGTTCGTATCATGTTTCTCTACCCCAACTACTCCTACATGAGTCATGCAATCTACATACTAACATAGCTACCCTAGCAAAAATGGGAAGGCGACCCAAAGCAGACGCAGAATGACACCCAACTCGTCAGCGACATCATCGACAGTCTAGAAGCAACCTACTGCGTCGACAGCAACCGGATCTATGCAACCGGCAAATCAGACGGCGGCGGCTTCTGCAATACGCTTGCATGTCATCCTATTCTCTCAAATAAGATCGCAGCTTTTGCTCCTGTCTCCGGCGCATTTTATATCGATGTGCAGCCCTGCACTCCCAGCAGTGTTCCTATACCATGTACACCTGGCCGACCCAAAATCCCCATGCTAGAATTTCATGATGGAAAAGACAAAACAATTCGCTACTCCGGACAGGCAGATCGCTCGGGCGAGTGCATACCCACGATCCCGCATTGGGTAAGGGAATGGGCGAAACGAGATGGACTAGGCCTGACGAATGTGACAACAGAGTTGACAGAGGATACTCTAGTATACACGTACGGTACGGGGAACGATACGGGATTGGTGACACATATTTTCGACTCGAGTATTGGGCATGATTGGCCAAGTACGGAGCCGAATGATGATTCCAGGGGGAATGGAGATGATCCTGCGACCTTTAATGCTACTTCCATAATTTTGGAATGGTTCCAGAAGTATGTCTTGCCGTCAGATTAAGGGCCCTTGTCCAGGATTTGATAGGATTTGTAGCTGGTTCGAAGGATATCATTTGATGATCGAAGTACCCTGATATTCAGACAAAAATAGATCTGTATACATAGATTTAGCGGTTGAGCCTCTGTCCTCGCTCATATATGTATAAAAGGTCTAGTACCTGACCCAATATCACGACGTATAGCCACTTACTCTCTTGACGGGTTGGTACTACTCAAGGCGGCCCGCTCTCCAGATGGCTTTTATGTACGAGCAGACCGTTGATACATGATAGCATTCCTCAAAGCTACACTCACTCAATGCATGTTCGCATGCTGCCGGCCGTCACTGGTGTAGGCCATCACAGTGAAACAGTTAGGTAAATAGCGCTCGCTTTCGTAGGGTCTCAATGACGTCATAAATATCTCCACCCAAAGCAAAACGTGATTTCACCTAGACAGACAGAGACCTTGATGTTACTTGACATGAGATTTACAAGTCTCAATAACTGATAATTTACAACATATTTCCCTTTTGGTAAAATAGAACCATTGGATTCATCCCGACGACATCTCACAAACAGACAAACAATCAATTGATACACTCCCGCCATCACCAACCACGATGTCGACCCTCCTCCCCTTCATCTCCATCGCCCAACTCTCCCTCACCACCTACACACTCTATCTCTCCTCCCTTGCCATCCCCAAACTCCTCTCCTACGAAGA